>CAUHTR010000107.1:120000-206610 GCA_959609185.1 Schmidtea polychroa
TCATTAATAAATCAACCAAAAGTGACAGCAATTGAAAAATATTTTTTCACAGAAAAATTTATTAATTAAAAATAATTATGGCCAATCAAAATGTTGCTAGAGAAGTGGCTGTCGGATCTGCTGAAATCAGCTCCACTAACCAATAGGACAAAGTCTCCAATTTCTTACCGGACCAACAGAAAATATGAACCGATAAAAAAATAACAACAAAGGAATTATTGTTTACAATGACCATGTAAGGTGTGAATAGGTATGGTGTGAATGGGTAAGGTGTGAATGGGTAAGGTGTGAATGGGTAAGGTGTGAATGGGTAAGGTGTGAATGGGTAAGGTGAATGGGTATGGTGTGAATGGGTAAGGTGAATAGGTAAGGGGAATAGGTAAGGTGTGAATGGGTATGGTGAATAGGTAAGGTGAATGGGTATGGTGTGAATGGGTATGGTGTGAATGGGTAAGGTGTGAATGGGTAAGGTGTGAATGTGTAAGGTGAATAGGTAAGGTGTGAATGGGTAAGGTGACATAGGTAAGGGTAAGGTGTGAATGGGTATGGTGTGAATGGGTATGGTGTGAATGGGTAAGGTGTGAATGGGTAAGGTGTGAATGTGTAAGGTGAATAGGTAAGGTGAATAGGTAAGGTGAATAGGTAAGGTGTGAATGGGTAAGGATTGAATATGTAGTGTGAATGGGTAAGGTGTGAATGGGTATGGTGTGAATGGGTAAGGTGTGAATGGGTAAGGTGTGAATGTGTAAGGTGAATAGGTAAGGTGAATAGGTAAGGTGAATAGGTAAGGTGTGAATGGGTAAGGATTGAATATGTAGTGTGAATGGGTAAGGTGTGAATTGGTATGGTATGAATGGGTAAGGTGTGAATGGGTAAGGTGAATAGGTAAGGGGAATAGGTGAGGTGAATGGGTAAGGTGTGAATGGGTATGGTGTGAAAGGGTAAGGTGTGAATGGGTATGGTGTGAAAGGATAAGGTGTGAATGGGTAAGGTGTGAATGTGTAAGGTGAATAGGTAAGGTGAATAGGTAAGGTGAATAGGTTAAGGTGTGAATGGGTAGGATTGAATATGTAGTGAATGGGTAAGGTGAATAGGTAAGGTGTAAATGGGTATGGTGTGAATGGGTAAGGTGTGAATGGGTAAGGTGTGAATGGGTAAGGTGTGAATGGGTAAGGTGTGAATGGGTAAGGTGTAAATGGGTAAGGTGTGAATGGGTAAGGTGAATATGTAAGGTGAATAGGTAAGGTGAATATGTAAGGTGTGAATGGGTAAGGATTGAATATGTAGTGTGAATGGGTATGGTGTGAATGGGTAAGGTGAATAGGTAAGGGGAATAGGTAAGGTGAATAGGTAAGGTGTGAATGGGTATGGTGTGAATGGGTAAGGTGTGAATGGGTATGGTGTGAATGGGTAAGGTGTGAATGGGTAAGGTGTGAATGGGTAAGGTGTGAATGGGTAAGGTGGATGGGTAAGGTGTGAGCAGGTAAGGTGTGAATGGGTAAGGTGTGAATGGGTAAGGTGTGAATGGGTAAGGTGTGAATGGGTAAGGTGTGAATGGGTAAGGTGTGAATGGGTAAGGTGTAAATGGGTAAGGTGTGAATGGGTAAGGTGTGAATGGGTAAGGTGTGAATGGGTAAGGTGTAAATGGGTAAGGTGTGAATGTGTAAGGTGAATAGGTAAGGTGAATAGGTAAGGTGAATATGTAAGGTGTGAATGGGTAAGGATTGAATATGCAGTGTGAATGGGTATGGTGTGAATGGGTAAGGTGAATAGGTAAGGTGTAAATGGGTATGGTGTGAATGGGTAAGGTGTGAATGGGTAAGGTGTAAATGGGTAAGGTGTGAATGGGTAAGGTGAATAGGTAAGGTGAATAGGTAAGGTGAATATGTAAGGTGTGAATGGGTAAGGATTGAATATGTAGTGTGAATGGGTATGGTGTGAATGGGTAAGGTGAATAGGTATGGGGAATAGGTAAGGTGAATATGTAAGGTGTGAATGGGTAAGGATTGAATATGTAGTGTGAATGGGTAAGGTGTAAATGGGTAAGGTGTGAATGTGTAAGGTGAATAGGTAAGGTGAGTAGGTAAGGTGAATATGTAAGGTGTGAATGGATAAGGATTGAATATGCAGTGTGAATGGGTATGGTGTGAATGGGTAAGGTGAATAGGTAAGGTGTAAATGGGTTAGGTGTGAATGGGTAAGGTGTGAATGGGTAAGGTGTAAATGGGTAAGGTGTGAATGTGTAAGGTGAATAGGTAAGGTGAATAGGTAAGGTGAATATGTAAGGTGTGAATGGGTAAGGATTGAATATGCAGTGTGAATGGGTATGGTGTGAATGGGTAAGGTGTGAATAGGTAAGGTGTGAATGGGTAATGTGTGAATGGGTAAGGTGTGAATGGGTAAGGTGTGAATGGGTAAGGTGTGAATGGGTAAGGTGTGAATGGGTAAGGTGTGAATGGGTAAGGTGTGAATGGGTAAGGTGTGAATGGGTAAGGTGTGAATAGGTAAGGTGTGAATGGGTAAGGTGTGAATGGGTAAGGTGTGAATGGGTAAGGTGTGAATGGATAAGGTGTGAATGGGTAAGGTGTGAATGGGTAAGGTGTGAATGGGTTAGGTGTGAATGGGTAAGGTTTGAGCAGGTAAGGATTGAATATTTTAAGTGATTTATTAAAATGATTTAAAATCAATTTTGAAAGTAAATAATTAGAATTATGAATAACTTTTTGTTAAATAAATGTGAAATAGTAAAATAATGAATTCGTGTGATAAATGACAGTGATCAACAGCCCAAATGTATCAGTGATGAAATCAGTCAATTAGAACTCATTTTCTATGCCATTAACAATGTTGTTTAGCTCTAGATTTTGTGATACAGTAACTTTTACTTTTCATATACATTGGGTATATTTTTGTTTCAGTTGTACTTGGTATAGCAGTCCTACACGAATTTCCTGCGGGCGTTATGACATTTACTGATTGGATATCTTCCTCTCTTATCAATCAGTCACAGACAGGCTTATGAATTGTCTATGAGTTTTCGTGCCAGTTAGCATTCATTATCTCCAAATGCCTCGAAAGTGTGTAAATGGCACTGATAACAGTTATTATGTGTGCGATAAAGTGAAATTTGCCAGACAGAAACGTTCTCTAACTCCAGTAATTAGGAATGCTTATCACTGTTATTTTGGGTGCAAAATTGAAAACCAAGATAAAAGCTGGCGCTACATATTTATTGCAATACTTTTGCTTTTAACCTCCACAACTGGCTTAATCAATGAGTTCAATGCCTTTGCTGTTCATATGATAAGGAGAGACCCAACCAATCATGTCACAGACTGCTATTTTTATATCGTGTCATACCTACAGCACGGAATGTCCAAGAAGAAAGAATTTATTTATTTATTTTTTTCAATCAAAAATATTTCAGTCGAAATCTTAGCCAATGGAAACATTCAAAAAAAGTCAGATTTAACGAAGCAATTCTCATTATCAACAGACGGCCAACAATACACTAAAGAAGAGATCAATGAAATCAGTGCCGGATTTAGATCTGATAAGGCCCTAGGCTATTTGAAATATGGGGCCCTTTATAAGACCAGATATAATATCTCAGCGCCAAATATGATTTTTGGATACCTAGAGAGATAAACTGAAATACAATTAAGAATTATAGATAGTGAAATAATAAATCTTTAATTTAAAATCATTTTAATTCATAACAAACTTAAAAATGCAAACTCTGATAAAAAGAAGCAAAAGATCTTTTAAAAAAACAATTTACAAAGGCTTATTATCTAATCTCTTGAAACATGCTATGAGAATTAAGGAATTATATTAAACTTAAATATTTTCTTTCTTGCCTTTGCCTGAGCAAAGTCACTGAGGACATCATCGAATGATAAACTGCGTAGTTTGTCACTTTCTATACACATGAGAGTAAGCGAACATAATTTATCTTGAGTCATTGTTGTTCTAAATTCAGAAGCTGTCGAAATTTATCAGTATTCTCGGTTGTCATAATTATGGCTAAACAAACCCTAGACACAATAGCGCTTTGCCTTTGTTCTTCGAATTGACGTCCTAAAAGAATTGGATGAAGAGTATGGGACGTTTCAAACATGCGGCAGTAGGAAAAATAATTCTGCAGTATATTTAGGTCGACATGACAATTTCTCATTCGGACACTTTTTGGGGCCCTAATAAAGTAAGGGCCCTAGGCTATAGCCTGTGTAGCCTATACGTAAATCCTACACTAAATGAAATTATCAATATGATTTGTTGTTATTGACCTTGAGAATAACTTTTAAAAATTAAAAAATAATAATTTAAAATAATATAGAAAAACAATATAATTTTAAAAGATCATTAGGATTTAAAAATCAAAATAGAAACATTTTTAATAATATTTAAATTGAGTAAATAAATAGTTATTGGCAACTATATTTTATAAATATGTTAAGATAGTATTTATTAAAATTGGTTTCTATGAGCTAATTATAGAAGCCCTATAACAATTTTTCTAATTGAGTCGTTTTGAATTTTAAAGGATATTTAATTATAATAACATTTTTAAATTTTAAATTCTCCAGAACAAATAATAATAATAATAATAATAATAATAATAATAATAATAATAATAATAATAATAATAATAATAATAATAATAATAATAATAATAATAATAATAATAATAATAATAATAATAATAATAATAATAATATTGATAATAATAATAATAATAATAATAATAATAATAATAATAATAATAATATTGATAATAATAATAATAATAATAATAATAATAATAATAATAATATTGATAATAATAATAATAATAATAATAATAATAATAATAATAATAATAATAATAATAATAATAATAATAATAATAATAATAATAATAATGATAATAATAATAATAATAATAATAATAATAATAATAATAATAACAATAATAATAATAATAATAATAATAATAATAATAATAATAATATTGATAATAATAATAATAATAATAATAATAATAATAATAATAATAATAATAATAATAATAATAATAATAATAATAATAATAATAATAAAAGTAATAATAATAATAATAATAATAATAATAATAATAATAATAATAATAATAATAATAATAATAATAATAATAATAATAATATTGATAATAATAATAATAATAATAATAATAATAATAATAATATTGATAATAATAATAATAATAATAATAATAATAATAATAATAATAATAATAATAATAATAATATAATAATAATAATAATAATAATAATAATAATAATAATAATAATAATAATAATAATAATAATAATAATAATAATAATAATAATAATAATAATAATAATAATAATAATAATAATAATAATAATAATAATAATAATAATAATAATAATAATAATAATAATAATAATAATAATAATAATAAAATTACCATTTTAAAATCTCTTTCAAAAAGAATTTTAAGAAATTGGCTTTTAGTTGTTTGAATTAATTCCGTCAGATCGGCATTGAAGAAATCTCGGTTTTTCTCCAGGAATCCCTCAATCTGATAATGGACGACTCCCGCAAAATGCTCTATTCCAAATATCTAGAATATACGATTCTCTCGACCCGATCAGTAAATAATATTTACTTTGACAATGTCCGCCTTTTGCTTGATGAACCTTGAATGCTTGGAGCAAGTATTGACGAGTTTATTGAGGAGCGAGTGATCTGTGCCTTTGGGGAATCGGCTTTCCTCATCGATCAGCGCGAGAATGTTGCAATTCCTCACACCGATCAAGTCCAATGTTTCCTGATTGTCTGTGAATGCGATATGTTGCCAGTCGATCAGTTCTGCTGCGTATTCCTCTTGCTCCATCTTGAATATGTGCTGAACGAAGAACTGCTGGAGATTCTCATTTGCGTAATTTATACAAAGCTGTTCGTAGCTGTTGTTGTCGAAATTCTCAAATCCAAATATATCAAGCACGCCTATTGAGGTGTATTTGGAATTGAACTTTGCATTCAAGCTCGATTTAGGAACTTGTGACAAAGCAGGCCGATAAATGGCCGTATTAATCTTCTCCACTATCCATACGAATAACCTCCCATAAATACCCTTGACAAGGGCGTCCCTGATGTTGATGCCTTGAGCTACCGAGACGTTGGTAACGACAAAATCATCTCTCGTAATAATGTTTTTGGTCGTTAATGCTTTCCTTAGATCTTCTGAGTCGACCTGAATTGACCATATCAATTGACCATATATATTGGTTCCATAGCGAATGGATAACCTGCAATAGTTGACTAGAGAAATCGAATTCTGAGTCCATCACAACTTCACACGAATCCATGTTTCTCTCCATTTTTGCCCTGAAATTTATGTTACCTAGGTGCAGAAATGCTGCCAATAGTTGGAATATTTCTTGGCATTCATCCTCCGTGAACGTTAACACCTTCATCGCCGAATGGAGGGTGGGGAAATCAACTATATCCGTACTTCCTTTGAGATCAATTCGGCCGCCCTAAATGAAACTGTAGAATTCAACTGATCCGGATATATTAATAAGATTAAATAAAGCATTTACTCATAAAGAAAGGGTAGCTAAATGTTTGCTATAATGCGAGTTATCAACTGCCGGAACCTCTTATTAGTTTAATTATTACTTAATAATAGGGCCAATTGGGATTATCATTCATTGGTTGCTGATGCGGCATATAATGATTGGGCCAATTGGGATTATCATTCATTGGTTGCTGATGCGGCATATAATGATTGGGCCAATTGAGATTATCATTCATTGGTTACTGATGCGGCATATAATGATTGGGCCAATTGGGATTATCATTCATTTGTACTGATGCGGCATATAATGATTGGGCCAATTGAGATTATCATTCATTGGTTACTGATGCGGCATTTATTGATTGGGCCAATTGGGATTATCATTCATTGGTTGCTGATGCGGCATATAATGATTGGGCCAATTGGGATTATCATTCATTGGTTGCTGATGCGGCATATAATGATTGGGCCAATTGGGATTATCATTCATTGGTTGCTGATGCGGCATATAATGATTGGGCCAATTGGGATTATCATTCATTGGTTGCTGATGCGGCATATAATGATTGGGCCAATTGGGATTATCATTCATTGGTTACTGATGCGGCATATAATGATTGGGCCAATTGGGATTATCATTCATTGGTTGCTGATGCGGCATATAATGATTGGGCCAATTGGGATTATCATTCATTGGTTACTGATGCGGCATATAATGATTGGGTATGCGGCATATTATAGTAGTAAACATTTTTTATAAATAAATAATTGAATTGCAGCTACGAAAATATGATTTCTTGATACTTGCTAATTTGTGTGCCTCATTTTTTATTATTATGATAAAAATTTTCTTTTCAGAATTTTCATTAAAAAAATTTTATTTGAAAACTTTCTAAATTCTTTTTGAAGGAATTAATCATATCCCGACTGCCCTACCAGGTGGCATAATATTAATAAGATGGCTACCCCACCTCCTCCTACCTCCCATTAATTCTCAACTAATCCTAATGAATCAATTGAAACTTAAAGCAGGTCAAATTTGATACTCAACAATCGACTAGAAATTCATTGCAGAATCAAGCGATCGGTAGCACCATAACTGGCCCGGCACCCCACCAGCACAGCACCAGCACATCACCGTCACAGCACTAGCACAGCACCAGCACATCACCAGCGCAGCACCAGCACCAGCACATCACCAGCACAGCACCAACACAAGCACCATCAATGGCATCACAGAGGATTGCATAGCACCTACGCAACATTAAAATGATCAAACTGTTTACATATTGTGTGATGATCATAATTTCATTGAATAATATTATTTGGTAAACACTGATCCAAGAGAGCTAATCAATACCTGATTCAAATACACGTAATGATCGCTTGTCCGTAACCCGAATTTTGAACGCGTTTCCAATGGTAATCCTTCCAATATACAATAGAATACATGATAATTGCGCTCGTCACGCATTTGACTAACGATGCGAGACTTCTCCAATAAGAACTGATCAATTTTCGCTCCTTCTATCGCTCCATTGACCCCAAAATAAATGTCAATGTATTTTCCGAATCTGCTTGAATTGTCATTGCGTATTGTTTTTGCGTTGCCAAATGCTAGAACCAATCAAATAGCTACAATTAAATTTTTGCCGTATATTCAACCGGGTACCTTCGAGAATTGGATTTGAATCAAGAACTTGCTGTTCGATCCATGAGTGCTGACCACTTACCGCAGCAAGAAATTGTAGGATCAGTTTTGTGCTTTCGGTCTTTCCAGCTCCACTTTCGCCACTGATGATAATGGATTGATCCCGGCTGACCCGACGCATGTTATTGTATGCGTTATCGGCAATTGCAAATATATGGGGGGACAAGTCACCAATTTTACAGTTTTTATAACTCTTGATCTCTTTGGGAGTATAGATAGGTAGGACAGCATAAGGGTTGACGGCAACGAGAATCCGGCCAGTGTATGTCTAGCGTGCATTGATATTAACTTCCAAGGCTCTTACAAACTTACATAAATTTCATTGCGCTTGTAACGAATCAAGAGATTCCGCAAGATTCCAGCTTCATTCAAATCTCCAAGGGATATCATGTCATCAACCCCTTGTAAAGATGACACATGCATGTGCCGTATCTTGGTGCCAGGCTTCAAGATGAATTGCTAGAAGAGAATAAAGTTATAAATGGCAAATAATGATATCAGAACGCACCCCCCCCCCTCCCCTCCCCTCACCTACCACCTGGAGATAATATTAATACTCCATTTCAGATACATTTAATATTAATTGTTGGGTTATTATTTATTGCATTCAGCACTGTTTCTGGCTCCTCGTGCTCTTTGTCTCAATTAATCAAATGGATCCCATTGGGAATCTTTCCTGTTTATATACCGATATATGTTTCACTGACTCGCTAACCGTTTTTATATTTTGATTTCAGAATTGACTTTACTCTTACTTTCTTGTTCAGTTCGCCCTTCAACCAACTGGCAGTTGATCACTATTGTCCTTGTCTTGATATAAACCTTTCCTTACAATTCCCTCTGACACAACCATTGAATTAGCGAACGAGCAAATAATTATATGAGCTGCGATTGGTTGCCAGCAAGCCAATTATATGAGCTGCGATTGGTTGCCACCAAGCCAATTAGGTAGGCAACCTCACCTCACCTTGCTGCCCCAGATCCAATCCAGCTAATCTAATATTGATCATCTCTTAGCTGATTATGGAGAAATGATTCATTTCATTATTCTCTTATTATATATCTTGTAGGACTCCTCCATTGATTTTATATTATTGTTTTTGAATTTGTCTCATTTATTGATATCCATAAATTTTTGTTTCTAATTATTTACTTTTTCAAATTTTTAATTAATATTTTAATTTTTATAAGATTTTGCATTTTATGGATTTGCTAGACAAACTCCAACATAATTGATATCATTAATATTTCACAGCCCCCCCAGTCCCTCTCCAGCCCCCCCCAGTCCCTCAGCCCCCTCCAGCCCCCCTCATGATGAATTACAGTCGTATCTCAATCCTATTGGTTCATTTACATTTCACCCGTTAAACTGTTCATATGACCATCGCATGTCAATATTATTTGCGCATTATATATTATTAACTATAAATTATAAGTATTATTCCTATATAAATCTAAAATGTGAAATAAAGAAACGACAGTAGAATGAAATGTTTCATGTTTTTGATTGAAATATTGCTGGTAAAAGGATTTCAATAGTTATCAGTGATCCTGCGTTATCAGTGATCCTGTGTTATATATCATGAGTTGCATATATGAAGGAATCCATTGTATATCTCAGCTGATGCCTCATGAGCCTTACTGAAACACGTGAATTATCCCATATGGCCTACATGGTCCCAACTGCTCTAAGTTATGCTCCATTAAATGATTCAAAGAGCAAGACAGAAGTAAGACCGATGGATTCGTCAATAATACGGTTATTGAACGGATTTCATTCGTTCGCACATGATAAGATCTGACCAATGAGATCTCCTCTCCATCCTAATACCAGCAAATAATCCATGATCAATTCCAATGGCCATCAAATCAAACCCGCCAAAGAACCAAGCGGGACTGCCAGATAAAATATATTTTGATCCATCAAATAGCATGTCCACAAGTCTAGAAGCGTTGCTAGCTGGTGGCTTTGCAGCAATTCATTTAGTGACAAGATTACAAATCTTTGTTTTATATTAATTTAGTAATACTCAGTGGGGGGGGGCTTGCAATATTCAATATTGATCATCCCCTGATGCCCTGGGTTATCCTCCATTCCATGCAATATGATCAGGGATATCATATCCATGCTGTCAATTGCGGTCCTTATGACATTCCCATCATTGTATCTCATCACCAATCTGGGGGGGGGGCTTGCAATATTGATCATCCCCTGATGCCCTGGGCTATCCTCCATTCCATGCAATATGATCAGGGATATCATATCCATGCTGTCAATTGCGGTACCTATGCCATTCCCATCATTATATCTCATCACCAATCTGGGGGGGGCTTGCAATATTGATCATCCTCTGATGCCCTGGGTTATCCTCCATTCCATGCAATATGATCAGGGATATCATATCCATGCTGTCCCTATGGCATTCCCATCATTATATCTCATCACCAATCTGGGGGGGGGGGTGAGGGAGGGAGGGAGAGGAAATGGGGAAATGTTTGAAAGCAACATTTGATTAAATTATTAATCAATTATTATCATGCTGAAATGAAAAAGCCAAACATAGAAATGCAAAATATAAAAGTGCCCACATTTCCATCATCATCAATGACCGTGATTTGATCCTTCACAATGTCCTTGATCCTAGCACCAATTGGAACCGATTGTGAACCTTTGCTCAATGATTTATTCTCGATCCAAACAAAATCACCCTTCAATCCAATCATAACCAAAGATTTATAAACAAATAAATGTTGCTTACCTTCTGTGGAACAACCATATATAGAATCAGCTAATAAGTTAATGATAATATGATAATAAGTCTAGATAAACAATTCCTTCACTGCAACATCTTTATCAAAATATCCAAATCAGTCACACCAGCCGATTACAAAATAGAAAACATTAATGAAATCTATTCAATATTCAAATTCTAATTCAAATAAATATCTGCTGCAAGTAGATCAAAATTACGCGATTAAACAAATGTCAAATTTAGGTTTTATAAATAATAAATTCTAAATTATTATTTCATTCTATGAAATTTGTGATTCACCTTGACAAATATTATTATTAGTTTTATTTAATTTAGTAAATGAAAATCTATTTGTATTAGTTTTCTTTGAAAATTCTTTGTTCCTTTTTATTTTATTTTATGAAATATTTGTAGATTTACTTTTGCCAATCACCTTTAATTAAACCTTTAAAATAACTAAAAAAATATTTGAGGATCACCTGCAAGCTGGTCCGACATATATTCCTGTGAAAGAATATCTCCGACAGTGTTAAGGAAAAGTAGGCCCAAGTCCGCCTGGGAAGAATGTCAACAACTGTTTGTTTATAAAACCAATCGTCCGTGACAATAATTATTATTGAATATGAATGGAGATCAATGTACTCAAATGGACTACACTTCATTAGATTAAACCAATAATATTTCAGGCAAACGTATCACTGGGAACCCTCGCTGATTGATGCTTGTATTTATTTTGATTCCTCAATATTTGTTTTTTTATTATGCACGAATGACACGAAACTATGAGTTTAATATATAACTATGGAATAACTATGGAATAAATGGTAACACAAGAGTTTCTCAGTTGAATTGACACCAGTTTTCCATTATAAAAAGTGATGGCCTGAAGGCGTTTCCTTATAATAAGTAATATTATATTACCACATTCCACTCTATGAGAACTTTTGTTTTAAGGTTTGTAGAAAATTTTGGATACTTCTGGAAGAGGTGAATTGCTGATAGATGTTGAGCAGGGAAAACACAATGGCCAATAATCCTTCTAAAACCCAAGCATTGGATTAGTCCATAGTCTTCCAATCCCGAGAAATTATTAATTGTTTAAATAATAGCCTGACTTAGCTGACTTGATATTTTTTTGGCTAAAGTGTTTTAGAAATAAGAAATCTTTTATTTTCTATGTTTGTATAATAAACTGAACACAAAATATTTAAAATAGTAAAGCGATTGATATTGTGCCATAAATGTAAACCATTTGTAACTTTAACCTCCTAACATTTTGTGAAAAAACTATCGGCACAGATGTATCTTGATATCGTCCATATCATTCATTCCCGAGATGAGCAGCAGAATTATACATAACATATTTTCCGTGAAATCTGAAAATACTTTTGGAACAGGGCCAGACTCGAATCTTAAGCTATAAACCTAAAAGAAAATTCCAATATTGGTGGCGGAAACGAAGATATGCGGTATGGACGTAGCTTTGAAGGAAAGAGTAAAAATTCTCTAATTACAAGTTACAACTGGTCTTCTGGTGATATCAGCTGTAACTTTACGTCAAATAGTATGGGTGCAGAATCCACTTTCTTTTAATCATACTACAGGTATGCCTCGTTTTATGGCGCTTCCATCATACGGCGCTAAAATATTTTTCTGCGCTTGACTCGCTGTTACACCAACCATGTGCTGTACAGCTTTTAATCAAAACATTTTCCATGTGGCGTTCAGATTGAACGCATCATTCATAACATGTGCATCGCTCTCCACTTGACCACCAAATTTAATAGTGTTACAATTGTGTTAATACGCATTTATATTACGTATACATACCTTCACTGTATACCCAAATAGACATGGTCCTTAGGATTAGTGAAAGGAAGAGTCGTAATTGACAATAACTTTAAGAGAAGTTCGAAAGTTGGCAAAAGATTGCTGAACGGTATCACATGCTACACTGAAATTCTTCGAGAGAGAAAGAGATGCTCAATTAACCAAACGACATTAACATCTCAATTTAAGGGTCCGATGACGAGTCTCAACTATCTCCTTCAACCTTCCTTCAATGATATTAATAAAGTTTTTAAAGCTAAAATATATTATTTTTATTTTATTTACCTTTACGTATTTTATTTTTAAATTGAAACTGTTATTTTAGCCTAGCGCCATTGCACAAATAATAAATGATAGTGTAAACAAGTTTTAAGGTGTTTATATGTTGTAGCGAGTGAAAAAAAGCAAGAGACTCGCATTGAGGCGGTGGTCTGGAATCATACTTGCCGTATTATCGAGGTATACATGTACTACCTATTCACCAACCCACACAATAATAATAATAATAATAATAATAATAATAATAATAATAATAATAATAATAATAATAATAATAATAATAATAATAATAATAATAATAATAATAATAATAATAATAATAATAATAAAATAATAATAATAATAATAATAATAATAATAATAATAATAATAATAATAATAATAATAATAATAATAATAATAATAATAATAATAATAATAATAATAATAATAATATAATAATAATAATAATAATAATAATAATAATAATAATAATAATAATAATAATAATAATAATAATAATAATAATAATAATAATAATAATAATAATAATAATAATATTAATAATAATAATAGTTTAATTGCTCTAAATCTCCTTTGTGCAAGATTGAAGCTGTCAAATGTTAATAGAAAAAACAATTATTATTGTTCAATGAAAACTAAAGAATTGAATATGATTGAAAACAATATAAAAATTATAAATAATAACTGATAAAATCCTAATAAAAGAAATATAAATTTCATTTTGACACAGATTTGATTTGGATAAATTTTTGGCAGACTTCCTAATGAAATAAAATGGGAAACTCATTTATCTGGGAAAGGACGAGGGCAGGAGGGGGGGGGGGCTCAAACCAAAAAGCTCTGACAAGATTTTTATGCAACCGTTCTTATATATTGAGTAGAGTAAAACCTCCATATAAAGTACACCACATTTGCAAACAATTCTTCTTCGGGAGTACTTCTTAAAGGTCGCTGTACTGATAGAGGAATATTGAAAAATACCAAAAGTTTGATACGCCATATTCAATAAAAATTGAGGGCCTTTATAAATGGCCAATGTCATGAAGTTTAAATTTCTAGCAAATAAATTGTCTCAGCCATGAAGAGACATAAACATTTAATATAAAGGATACAACAATTATTTTTTAATTAAGAATTCATTAGGCAACTATAATGCGGTCCCTTACCTGTTTACAACCTTTGCAAGAATCTCCGGTTTGTGCAAGAGTTTTATCTGTATAGCTCTAAAAATATCCTGTCTCGTCCATATTGAATACATTACGAGCCTCGTACCCTACTACAATTGTTCTAGTTTCATTTTCCATTATTCAACTGATATTTGGTTTATAGTTCCCGATTCTCCCAATGTTGCATCGTTTGATATTATGACGACTTCTGAACTATCTAGCCATTCTTCTTTGGCATTAAAGTCTAATCGATCAATCCCAGGAGCGTCCTATATTTTGAGGGCCTTTGTAGAATTGGCTCAGTGATATGATAATTTAACGAGTGTGAACAACATACCACCTATATAAAGCTACATTAACCTCATTGTTTGTCGATTGTCTGGCTCTTTTTTATGAACCTCCTCCTTCAGCCATTGACATTATCTCCGACTGTTTGTCTTTCACCACTTCAACACATCCCTTAGACGCATCAAAATATTTTGCCGTTTGACTTTCACTTTTATTCCTTCGTAGATATTCTATAATCTTTATCTTCTTCTCAAAATCCACAAACTGTCTTTTTGTTGCTCTGGTGTTGTTGCGATTTCCCATTTTCATATAGGCTCATAACAATTTAATTATGAAATAATTCCCCTAATATTAAAACAACTTAATTGCTTTTATTATTTAACCTTTGAATCATATTATAAATATATTTCACTAATAAACCTATAAATAGAATTTTCAACTTTATAACAAATATAAGATAATAAATATAATGATATTCTTTCTATTGAGTTAATTAATATTTTTTTTAATTCTATAAATTAAATTTTGTACTTTAAAGCAATGTACCCCTTAAAAGTACAAATGCGGCTCATCTTCATATTTTTTGTACATTTAAGAGGTGTAATTTTTAGTTGGCGTACTTTATAAGGAGGTCTTACTGTATCTGATAGAAACGCTCAATTTTTATAATAATAATAATAATAATAATAATAATAATAATAATAATAATAATAATAATAATAATAATAATAATTATAATAATAATAATAATTATAAAATAATAGTAATATATGTGCTTATACCTCTGCTAGGATCCAGATATACATGAAAGGTATGTGGACAAGAAGCACTCATTTGTGAACCTTTTTCACCTATTTATATTAACTATGTCAATGAACATTTGCCACAAAAGTAGCATATAATGAGGACTCCAGCGCACTTTCAAGGTCATGGAATATCAAGATCAAATATAGACCAATCGAATCATTTATTTATTTATTTATTTTTTTTTTTTAAATTAACATTTTATTTAATTACTTCTTTTTAATTTTTTCTTTTTAATTTTATTAATTAATTAATTTATGATGTTATATTTTAATTACTTACTTTAGTTAATTTTTAATTTATTACATTTAATTAATTTATTAGTTTATTAATATTTTATTTTAATTACTTACGCTATTTAATTATTATTATTATTATTATTTTTTATTTTATTTATTTATTTTTTTCTTTAATTAATATATTTTTTTTATTTTTATTTAATTACTTCTATTTATTTTTTTTTCTTTTTAATTTTCTTAATTAATTATTTTATTATGTTTTTATTTTAGTATTATTTTATTTATTTATTATTATTATTATTATTATTTTTTTTTTTAATTTTAAATTTACATTATATTCTAACAAGAGGTAAATTATAACAATAATATTTCAATTTGAATAAAATTTTAATTAGTAATTATTCAATTTGAATAAAATTTTAATTAGAAATTATTTAATTTATTATAAAATAAAACGCTGAGTTAATTTTAGATAAACCGGATATTAATTTTTCGGAAAAAATAAATAAAATAAACACAAAAATAATATTTCTTACTTGAAACTAATTATCTAAATTAATTGGACAAATGAATAATTAAATGATAAAACACATTTTAATTAACTAAGTCAAACAATTCACAATATATATTTTATTATTCACATAAATTTAATTGTTAAAGTGCTTGTTTCGATTTGCATTCATTTCTAGACATAGTAGTTGCAATATGCATTTGGCGAATCTTATAGTGACCGTAGGCATAACTTTCATTACAATTGTACCAATACCTTTTATCGTCCAAACATTGGAGAGCTCGTTTTTCTGTCATGAAAGTATACAACTGATGATTGACACTTCCTATTCTTTTTTGTGGGATGCTCACTGTTCCACCATCAGTATACACTTTTTTATAGGCTTCATGTGTAAGATTAGAGTTTGTAAGTCTTATTCCTTTGGCTTTTAGAGTGTTTTTATCGCCTTGGAGTGAGTAGCACTTGGGTCGAAGAAACACCCATTCTTTATATTGATTTCCTTTATTCTCATCCTTAACTTTCCCGATTACAGAACAAATTTTATCAGAGAACAACGGATCGGTCACTGGATAATTTGAAGTATCTAGGAGCCCATCTTCAATCATTTTTGGATATAGTTGTAAGCGTAAATCTACATTTTTACACTCTAAAAAGAAGGAATCTGTGTCACCAGCTACGATATTAATTTGACAATTGAATTTTTCTCTATAACTCTGTAGTTCTTTATATTGAAATTGGTACATGCGAAGTTTGGATAAATCAAGTACGGTTTGTCCAATATACATTGGTCTATCTAAACACACAATTTCCTTATTGAGTATAACAGCAATGAGATCATCCGCAATCTTGATGCTACGACGAAACATAGGATGACTACAATAAGTTATCAATCTTTTGCTTTTGCTGCATAATCTCAAATTTATACGTTTCTTCAAGTTTTCCACAGTTTTACCGTATAAACTGTTGTTCTTTAACTTATAATAATCTCGCTGAAACGAATCCGTACTAGCTGCTCTCATTTTGGTATTGTAATCAATATATCCTTTGAAAATAGCCACTTGTTTGAATTCTACAGCACGATTAACTTTTGTGACTTTTGCGCCGTAACTCAACCACTCTGTCAAAACTCTACCATTAACTACATAGTTTTTCTTAGGCTCATGAGTTAACAACAGCTTTTCAACTTTACTACCAGGTGGATAACAAAGCTCAGGAGCTATAGGTAAATCATCTAGCTTATCTTGTATACTATCAGGAATGACGATGTCAACCTCTAGAACATATCCACGATCTCCATCAAACTCATCCCCATTTGCACATCTTTCAACAATACCATTCATTTCAGTCTGATCATTTATCCATCTAAATTCCCCAACAGGAAGTTTTTGCGACAGCGCCCATCCATATAAATTATTAACATCTAGGTATAACATTTGTGTTGATTCATCAGATTCAACATGGTGTTTGTTGATAAATGTCATTTCACCACGAATACCAGCTTCAAATAAACGGTAAAACTCTGTATCTTGAATAAGTTCTATCGGTTCAGGTAACTATTTAATAGCTGATGCACAACTTAATCCGGGTATGGAAACAAACGATAGAGCCTCAAGTCCATCTTCGTCAAATGTTTTTTCTCTTAAAGCTTCAAAAACATTGGCCAACAGAAAAACATCCAACTTGAGATATACTGGCATATAATCTAGCAGTGTCTCACAGTTGTATTGTTGCCAGATTCGATTTGCATGTATGTAATCTTCTTGACTAACTCCCTCCCAAATCGGTGGTAATTCTGTTATTGACTGTAAAACCTCATTGATGTAGCCATATCATATGGAAAAATGGTTTTACAAGTCATCATCTGTGATTCGAAAACATCTGAGGTCAGTGGAAGACATGGTAAATTTTTTGATAAATTTGCCAAACTGCTATTTAAAAATTGTAAGGAATCAATGAATCTAATTCTTCTGCCTTTCGATGTCGCTGTAAGTGTGAGAAACTTTTCTGTTGATTGAGGATTAACATTTAAATTCCAATCGGGGAATTTTCCAATTGCATATTTAAATATATGATGAATGTCATATCCACGAAGATTATGAAATACAACAGGTAAAGACGGATTGATTCTTCTAGCCAAATTACAATCTTGACATGCTCCGAGATATTGACGAGTAAAACAATCATGATCTCGAACAGGTATATTGATAATCCTTTTACAAAGGTAGCAATGAGTTTGGTTCGTAAATTCTTCCTGCTGTTCCCAAGTGAGTCCCATCATTTCCTTTGATCCAATAATTTTGTACCACGGATAAACTGTGTCTGTAGCTATATCATCCAATGCTTGTACAAACTGAATGATACAGTTTTTCCCAACAAATGTTTCATTTCGAATCGGACAACCTTGATGAAGAAGCACAAATTCAGATGCAATCGGCTCATGTTTTTGGAAGTGTTTGTCATCTAGAGGTAATATCGATTCAAAGTCCGCGTAGACAACAAACTGCTGTTTTATAGTTTTACTCCAGTCTTTAAATTCGATATATTTATTCTCTGGCATTGAGTATAGAGTCGTCCGCTCCACATTTTTCCTACAAAGACCTATATGTCTTTCAAAAGCAGGACGTTTTCGAAACCCATGAAGATATGTATGACACCATTGTGATTGGATTCTGACTCCTTCTACTCTATCTCTGTAATTCAGCAGTCGATCGAGATTGGTTACAGCCAAAAAAATGATAATTTAATTCTAAAATTTAGTTAATATTTTAATGATTAAAGGAAATATTACCTTCTTCAATCAATAAGAGATATATCTGAGATCCCGTCGAAGTACTTCTATATACCAAGTCAACGAACGGATTCTTGAAAATATCATTAGTTTTTTGTTTAATTGGATCTTTATTATATTTGAGAACATTGATCGCTAGATTAGGATTCATTGCTTCAAATTGGCAAATGTTAACCAACTTCATTGGAAACCAATCTGATTTCCATTTTAACTCTAAATATATATATATATATATATATATATATATATATATATATATATATATATATATATATATATATATATATATATATATATATATATATATATATATATATATATATATATATATATATATTTAGAATGATATAAATATATATTACCACTTAAATTATATTTCATTACTCTTTCTCTGTGGTGTTTTATGTCATCATAATGTAATACAGCCAGTATGCCATATAAAAAGCAGAATTGATCATTATTTTGAACATTAACTAAAGCCTGACAGTTTTTCAGGTAATTTGGCGTTTTAATGTAACTTGAACCTAAGTAAATATCTAGATTTATATATATATAATAATGTAAATAAACTTACCAGATACATGTATTATGTCTGATAATTTAGTTAAAATCATAGTAACTTCTAATATTTTATGAATTCTCCACCCACTACTTTGTTGAGTGTATTTCTCCAACTTTTCTTTTAATTTTTCAATTCCATCATTAATAAATGAAGATGACATTGTAATTGCTTTATTCGACAAACACCATTTTTTAATTTCACCATCCTCTTTGATAAACTCTGCACAAAGTCCAAATTGGATTTTTACTGTCCCCATTCGTTGAATATGATCTTCTATTTCTTTGATGAGACAATCTGGAACAACAATGTCAGGAGAATTAATTGCAGATACATCGCTTGTCAATTCAACACGAGAACCATTTAAGTCAGACTCCCGACGTGGACACAATTGTATGTTAGAGTCTCCATTTCCGTAAAATATTGACTTTCGTTTTGTGGTGCCAGAGTTTTGTCTAACTATATTTATAATTAATATTAAACAACTTAAATAACATAACTTGTAACATATTCTTTAATCTGCTTAGGATCGTATGATGTATTCATTTTCGATTGTACTATAAAAAATTAATAATTGTTAATAGTAGAAAGAGTATTACTTTTAGTGATCATCCTGCTCTTCGTTTCTTCGAATCTTCTAAGATGGTGTCCGTGTTGTCGTACAAACATTAACCACCTACCTGGTGATATAATGAGACATTCCGGACATATGTAACCCGATAAGGTAGAGTCATTTATCTTGAAATATGATGATGTAACTGATTTACAGTTCTCCACATCTTCATGACTTTCGGCAATACAAAATTTATATAAACTGCATCCGTTCACTAAAAGAAAATAATCATTAATATTAGATAGAGAATAAAAAATTATTCACTTATATAAGTTAAATTAAAAGTTTAAATGACAAACATTTGAAAAGTTACTGCTTATATATTACACATGATTAAATTCTGACCAACTTAAATCAATGAAAGGGTATGACAAAAATATATTACGTTGCGGTATTTTAAAAGTTCAATATATTTTAAAACACATTTTGATGCTAAAGTTGACTTATTTAACATTTTCATAATAATTTAATAAAAAATAATGTGATGAACCCACAAAGTAATATCATTTTTCATCAAATTGCAAAACAGTAATAACGTTTTCATATAATTGTAACAAAGTAATAACATATTTCAGATAAATTTTCAACAGTTGTAAAATATTTAAGCAAATTGTAACAAGATTAGAAAATATTACAACAAAGTAGTAACATATTTCAGAAAATTTCAACAAAGTTGTAAAATATTTATCAAATTGTAACTAAAATAATAAAAATATTGCAACAAAGTAATAAAATAATGATGTTAATTGGGACAAATCAATACATTATTTCGAAGACGGACAACAAATTAAAAAGAATATTGTAATAAATTGTGAAGTCTTTCAGTAAATTACAACAAAGTAATAACATATTTCGGAAATATTTCACCAGATGTAAAATATTTAAGCAAATTGTTATAAGATTATAAAAATATTGCAACAAAGTAATAAAATAATACAACATTTTAAACTCTAGATCAATCCATTTTATAGAAAATTAAATTTTATCTCTATAATATATGAATAAATATACAAGGAAATTACGTTAACTGTATGAAAAATACAAATTTATCGTAAAAACATGTGTGTATTACACACAACATACGAGACATAATTTTTAATCAAGCTATTTTATAGAAAATTAAATTTTATCTATATATTATATGAATAAAATCCTAAGAAAATTACGTTAACGTATAATAAATACAAATTTATCATAAAAACATGTGTGTATTACACACAATATATATCCTCATCACTTATAGCCCCCAGATTTTCCACTAATCCTCCCAACAAATATTTCTTTGAAAATTTTATTAAATATTTTTTATTAAAGTCATTATTTTAATGAATTTCATGAAATAATTTTAAATAAATGCAATTAATATATTTCCATCTTATCTATGACACTTCTCGCTATATTTACATTTACTTTCCGTTAATGAATAATTCAAGCACTTATTTTCACTTTTTTGAATTTCAATATTAATTAATCATAGAATAATGATGATTCTTACCACCTGAGAATAATATTGTTAATTTTATCTCTGTGTTATCTTTCGATTTTACGCTGCTTACCATTTTAGAATAAGATTTTTTATTAAAATTTGTGTTAATTTGACTGATTCAATTTGATGGAGTTATAGTTAATTCGTTTTATTATATATACTCTGAGTTTATCCGACAACATATTTTCTCCCTCTATGGGTACTGCTTGTAAGGGTATTGGTCGTAAGGGTACTGATCGTAAAGGTACTGCTGTGTTTTATTTAGGCAAATATTTGGTTATTATTTGGCGTTAAATTCATTGGTAATTTTTTAGAGTTAGCGTGATTTTACCAACATTTTTTTTTGTGAATTTCATGTTAATTGAAAGAATATTTAAGGCTTAGTGTTAATTCTAAGATAAATTTAATTAATTTCTTGATAATTTGCTATATTTTATTGACTTGTTTTTAAATTTTAAATAAAAATTAATTTTTAATGAGGTTAATAATCAAGTGATAGGATAAATTTTGATGATAATGACTTTGTAATGATATTGAATTTGACTAAATTAATATATCAATATATTTTTCTAAGAATATTTACACATTGATGATACTTTAAAATATTGAAAATCTAAAGTTGAAACCAACTAATTTTATCATGATGATGATATATTTGAAATCTACTTGAAAATTAATGTAAAATATACTGAAATTTGTGATTTAGTTTGAAAGATATATCATTTTATAATGGCTATAATTAGCCGAATCGATGATCTATCAATATATTTCATCTCTAATTAGATATTTGATGGTGAATGTGGTGAAATATTTGTAGGAAATATTCATTTTAGCGAATTTTGATCTTTTACTGAGGTCTTTGAATTTAGCTACTAAATTATTTCAATGGAAGAATGTTTGTAACAATTAAATAAAATTCATATTTTGAAGAATTTCTATGGATTTTAAGATATATTAAAGGGCTCAAGTGGGTGAAATTATATTCGGTTGGATTTAGTGAAGGTTAAGATGGTAATATATGATTTTTAAGGGGGTTTTTAAAATGCTAGAAATATTTGGTGAGGGATCGGTTAATGTTTTGAATATTTATATATTCTTATTGGTAAAATATCAAATTTTGAAGGGAAATAGTCAGCTGTGAATAGTTCCTGTGAAATTATATCGTTTTAGAGGTTGCACAGTAATTTATGTTTCAGAACCAGTTTTAATTAATTATCCACGGTTTTATTAATGGTTAATGATCAATTTACTTGTTTTTGACAATGAGAAATTTGAAATCTTTAGAATTAATTGATATCAATGGTTATTGCTTTAAATTATTTTTATTTAAGAAGTTATTTTATTCATTTTGGGGATATCGTTGACAAAGCTTGAGAAATATTAACTTAAAAGAATTGGAAAACAACTAAAGAAAAATGATCTTTGAAGGAAATTTATGATTTTAATTAGAAATTAAATCGGTTGAATATCTATTGAAGGAATATTGTTATCGGATGGATAAATGATATTTTCCTAAATTACCTTATTATATTATTATTTTAATGACTAAATTAACCAATATTCATAAATTTATCGTACAAAATATCCATGTTTTGGTTACTCAAACATCTTAAATTTCTCGCAAAGATATATTACGTCTAATGATCATCTAATTAAATTAGAAAATAATTGTTACTTTTTAATATATATTTCTAACTAATAAACCCCTTAATTGGATAAATGATAACCATATTTCTATTATGACTCCTTTAATTATTTTTGCCTCAAACAAATTTACTCCAAATGATAAAGAATTTAAAATTATCAATGAATAATGACCATGTTTTCTCATATTATTAACTATTGTAACGAACATTAGATGAATAAATTAATTTTTGCTTTAAATGACTACAAAGTTAACCAATAAATTAGTCGCTCGACATAAGTGTAAAGTTACATTTAAAATATTCACGATCATCTCACTAAATTACCTAAGAATTTCTAAATGATTAATATACCTTTGCGACATGTTGAATGTGACCAGTACCCTTGCTAGCAATACCCATAGGGGGACAGAATATTTTGTCGGATAAACTAGGAGTATATGGTCTTTATTGATATATCAAAATACTGTTATTTATAAATTAACTAAAAAATACTATATTATTTTACTGAATGATACCTTAAATGTTTTTAATATACATATTTCTAAAATAAATCGACAGCTCAGACCAACAACATGTATGGATTGTTAATTTATTTCCAGTGTCACATCTTTCAAGAATGCCGTGAGTGTTTAAAGAAAGCTGAGCTAAAAGAAACTTTCCAGATAACAACTCACCTGAATGTTTTGAACAAAAATGAGCGAAATTGAGAACAAACGAATAGATGGCGATTAACTTTTGGCCACAACCCTAACAACATGAAAATTAAGATTTTAATTATTGAATTCGTTGTTTTCTGCATGGAAATACTAACAGAATATTTTTTAATTCAAAAAATCTTCATTATAAATTTTTGAATTTAAAAAATTAAATGAAGGATATATAAGTGTACATAATATTATATAAAATTATACTGTATTTATTAATAAATTTAGAATTCATAAAATTATAATATTTTATAAAGTTATACTATATATTATATAGTATATAATAATGTTTAAATATGCTTAAATAACTAAAGTGTTTAAATATGTTTAAATACTAAATTTAAATTATTTAAATTTAAATTATTTAAATATAATTATGATATAACTTTATTTCTTTCGTTTTAGTATCCATAAAGTAAGTAAATAAAGAATTTACTACAATATTTTAATTATTTTACTTAGTAATGAAGAAAATGAATTATATGATTATGAAGAAGATGAACCAGACAAAATGGTGAAACACTAAATGACTTATGTTCTGGATTTAGAAATTTCTTATTAAAACATGAATTATAGAAGAAAATGAACCAGACAAAATGGTGAAACACTAAAGGAGTTATGTTCTGGATTTTTTAAATGAATTAGCTGATTGGGGGTATCCTTCAACATGAATTATCAGACTTAAATTATGTAAACTTTCAACGAATGTCAAGAAAATGGGAAAAACCGATGTTTTAGCAATTAGATATTGTAAAATATTCGTTACACCTGAAGAATATTATTATTATTAATGTAAGACATGAATTAATTCATTAAAATATATATATTATATTTAGGTATCTGTGTTTTATGGTGGGAAATGTCATTGAAAAAGTATACCACAAATAACAGTTGCCTAATAGTCAGGTAGAATTTAATTTCTGACGATAAAATGATAAATAACATCTGTAAGTTAATGGCTTTTAAATTTTAGCAATGATAGTTGACACCGCATCAGAAACTAAGAAATACGTCCAATTTGCAAGATGTATTCCAAATGGCCTGATGGAGATGATAATTTTGAGATAGATTACCAGCAGAAGAGCGAGAAAAATTTGTAAATTAAATATAATAGGGTTGGGTGGGTCCTCTTTATCCCTTAATTAATATATATTTACAAGCTGATCGTCGTGGTGGGCGGTTGTAATCTAACTAGTGGGAGGCCTCTGTAAATATATATTTGTGTTAGTGAAAACATTAATTAATTTGGTTATAGTGCCAATGACGCATGTATTTTGAAATTATACGTTTCGAATGTGCTGGTAGTTGACTACCCATGCTAGGCGTAATGTTCCGTACGGAAAGCTATAATGCCCAGGTTCTTCTGACCCCACTTGGGGGAGGCACAGACGACCCTTGTGGACGCGAACAAATATCCACCGTGTCTTTCAGGCACAGATATTTGGTCACTGCTCATTAGGCCTGGCAATACTAAATGCATACACTTTGCCTTGTCCTCTCTTGTCTTGATTTTTATCGTTTAAATATTAAAGTGTGTGTGATAAGTTTTATTTACTAACCTTAATAAACCATAATATGCTTTAAGATCGAAAACCCTTGCGACATGTTGAGTTTGAGTAGTACCCTTGTGACCATTACCCATATGAGCAATACCCATAGGGGGACAGAATATTTTGTCGGATAGACTAGGAGTATATACATCCATGTTAAACAAGGTATGTGTATATAGAATGTATGTATAAAATTATCGCTCCTTATTGACAATTTCCTGTAAAGGCAAACACAGAATACTGCAAACATATAATAATTCTCTACCCCATAACTTAGTGTGTAAAAATTATTTTAGGTTTTTGACTAATTATAATAATAATAATAATAATAATAATAATAATAATAATAATAATAATAATAATAATAATAATAATAATAATAATAATAATAATAATAATAATAATAATATTAATAATAATAATAATAATAATAAAGTTTAATGAGTTGTATGTGCGTGTAAAAATATTTTAGGTTTTTAATATTGATAATAATAATAATAATGGTTAATGGGTTGTGTATGTGTGTAGAAAATATTTTAGGTTTTCACTAATATTGATAATAATAATAATGGTTGATGGGTTGTGTGTGTGTGTGTAAAAAATATTTTAGGTTTTTGACCAATATTTGCAATAATATTAATAATAATAATAATAATAATAATAATAATATTAATAATAAAAGTTTAATGGGTTGTATATGTGTGTAGAAAATATTTTAGGTTTTTAATATTGATAATAATATTAATGGTTGATGGGTTGTGTGTGTGTGTAAAAAATATTTTAGGTTTTTCAAAAATAATATTAATAAAGTTTAATGGGTTGTGTGTGTGTGAATAATATTTTAGGTTTTTCAAAAATAATAATAATAAAGGTTGATGGGTTGTGTGTGTGTGTAAAAATAATTTATCTTTTTGACCAATATTTGCAATAATATTAATAATAATAATAATAATAATAATAATAATAATAATAATAATAATAATAATAATAAAACTTAGAAACTAAAAACTTAGAAAATAATAATAATTATTTTAATAAATGCCCTTGAAAAATTAAATGACATTGAAAATTAAATGACCTTGATGAGTCATATGTCTTTTATTAAAATTTGACCTTGACCTTAAAAATTAAATGACCTTGAAAATAAAATGATTACTTAATTAAAACAAAAAATTAAATTAAAAAAAAAATGACCTTGACCTTGAAAAATTAAATGACCTTGAAAATTAAATGACCTTGATGAGTCATATGTCTTTTATTAAAATTTGACCTTGACCTTAAAAATTAAATGACCTTGAAAATAAAATGATTACTTAATTAAAACAAAAAATTAAATTAAAAAAAAATGACCTTGACCTTGAAAAATTAAATGACCTTGAAAATTAAATGACCTTGATGAGTCATATGTCTTTTATTAAAATTTGACCTTGACCTTAAAAATTAAATGACCTTGAAAATAAAAGATTACTTAATTAAAACAAAAAATTAAATTAAAAAAATGACCTTGAGTCATATGACCTTGAAAAATTAAATGACCTTGAAAATTAAATGACCTTGATGAGTCATATGTCTTTTATTAAAATTTGACCTTGACCTTAAAAATTAAATGACCTTGAAAATAAAATGATTACTTAATTAAAACAAAAAATTAAATTAAAAAAAATGACCTTGACCTTGAAAAATTAAATGACCTTGAAAATTAAATGACCTTGATGAGTCATATGTCTTTTATTAAAATTTGACCTTGACCTTAAAAATTAAATGACCTTGAAAAAATAAATGACCTTGAAAAATAAATGACCTTGAAAAATAAATGACCTTGAAAATAATAAATGACCTTGAAAAGTAATATTTTGAAAATAATAAATGACCTTGAAAATAATAAATGACCTTGACCTTGAAAAATAAATGACCTTGACCTTTTATTTAAAATTTGGCCTTGATGAGTCATCACGATGAGTCATATGACCTTGGGTGAGTCACGCGACCTTGAAATGACCTTGATGAGTCATATGTCTTTGTTTAAAATTTGACCTTGATGAGTCATATGTCTTTGTTTAAAATTTGACCTTGACCTTTTATTACAAATTTGACTTTGACCTTGAAAAAAAAAATAATATTTTGAAAAAATAAATGACCTTGAAAATGGTCTCGGGAAAACGTTAATAATTTTGCCAATAATAATGATGATGATAATTTTTATACATCAGTAGATAGATCTTGCACTAAGCTTCAAAATAAGCTATCGATTAATAAATTCAGATAATGGGAACGATAACTTTTGGGATGAAAAAAAGTAGGAGCCCGCCGGATCACTTAATAATATTTTGAATAATAATAATAATTTAACGTTGAAAAGATGGTGGTCATCAATTGTTAATAACTTTGTCAATATTAATGATGATGATACCTTATATGGATCACTCGAAAGGTCTTGGACCTGAGCTTTAAAATGAGCTATCGTTGAATAATTATCGTTGTCGGGAACTCTGTACATTTAAATTTAAAAATATGACCTTGAAAAATTAAATGACCTTGAAAAAATAAATGACCTTGAAAAAATAAATGACCTTGAAAAAATAAATGACCTTGAAAAAATAAATGATCTTAAAAATATAAATGACCTTGAAAAAATAAATGACCTTGAAAATAATATTTTGAAAAATAAATGACCTTGAAAAATGGTCTCGGAAAAACGTTAATAACTTTGACAATTTTGATGATGATGATACCTGTAATAGTTCATTCGAAAGGTCTTGCACCAAGCTTCAAAATAAGCTATCAATTAATAAATTTGGATAATGGGAACGATAACTTTTGGGATGAAAAAAAAGTAGGAGCCCGCCGGATCACTTAATAATTATATGACCTTGAAAATGATTTTTGGTAAAATGTTAATAACTTTGTCAATATTAATGATGATGATGCCTTTCATGACTCATTCGAAAGGTCTTGGACTGGTCTTTAAGATGAGGTATCGTCCAATAAAATCCGTTGGTGGGAACATTAATTTTTGGGATGAAAAAAAGTAGGAGCCCGCCAGATCACTTAATTAAAACAAAAAATTTAATTTAAAAATTAAATGACCTTGACCTTGACCTTTTATTTAAAAAAAAAAAAATTTCTCGGGGGGGGGGGGGAGGGGTATGTGATCTGGATGGCCCCTGATCTGGATGGCCCCAATCCTACTACTCACAAAAGATTATTTTAACATCTGTTTTATCATTGTGTCATGCTAAAATATTTCATAACATTCTTCCCGCTAAGGAATTTCCACCAAGGTCTCCAAATTTAGTGTAAATTTACCCAAATCTCTACAGCATCAGTGAGAAACGCATGTTGCATCATGAAATCACTGAAACAAATAAATTAGAATTCATATTCAATTGCGGAGAAGTTGCCAACTAAACTCGATGAAAACACTGAATAATTCCTGGGCAACAGTTACAGATCATTGCTACACGTTCTGCCAATGATTTCCCGTGATTTCATGCGGCAACTGTTTCTGTTTCACGGATCACTGATTTCATCCTCATCATCACCAATATCATCAGCATCATTGCCCACAATAAGCCCGATTACTGGGACTTTTAATTTCATCCTAGCGTGAAAATGATTGTAAAATTGACTTACAGGATAATACTCACATTGATGAATATTTGATATAAATGACCAGAAGCGATTCATTGCAATCGTTCGTGAGGGCTCAAATGATGCACTTGGTGAGGAAGTGTGGCTGGATTCTGTAGGAAATCGTTGAGTCATGAAGGAAACAGTTGTGATTAGCTATTTATCATTGCCGAAAACACAGATATGAGCTGGAATCGTTTCATTTTCATGTTGTTTTTCCAGTTACGAGATTCTCTACCAAACGCGCCATGAAAAGTTAAGTTCTAAATAATTACAATTAATCAAAAATAATTTCCATTTTTATTGACTGAAAATAATTTTTGGAATTGTTTGACTGAATCGCATTTCTCACATTAGCAAATGAGGGACGGACACATCATTTCAATTAATGTGCTAACTGTTCATTGGACGCACACATACACGTTAGTGGCATACAGTCAGAAATGGATATATATCCTTATCAATCTATGAGCGTGATTTAACTTACAACTACAAACTCAATCTCACAATTATGCCTTATTCAAACGCCTGAGAGTGACACAAAAATTATTTGCTTATAGAATATTCAATTTGGAAATGTAATAAATACCACATATTGGCGAGTATTTCAATGTGACAAATAGTAACACAGTGCGCCTTATGATACGAAATGGTGATAGTAATCTGTATATTGGTAACTACTAAAGAAAATAATACGAGGCAGAGAAGGGCTATAAATCTTATGGGGCCCTTTTGTAATTTCTTTTAACAAAAAGTGGATTTGTTTCCTGCTGTTATATAGTTAAAATAATAGTTTAATTTCGACAATAATATTACATTTATTCATGTATAAAATATATAAACATGAACTACAATTATATTAATTTAGAAACATTTTCTTCTAGAATTTTTCTCTGCAAAATCTTCAACAATGGAATCAAAATCCATTTCGTGGAGAAGTTCAGATTCTATTGCCATTGATGATAAGGCATTAAGTCGATCTTGCCCAGTGCAGCTTCTTATATGACTTTTATCACGATATAATGTTGAAAATGATCTTTCATCTCACAGTTCGTCACAGGGATAGTAAAATATATTCTTAAAAAGATTCTAACATTTCAAGATGTTCCCAACATAACGTACTTATCCAGGTGGGTCATTAAGTCTACAACTTTAACATCATCTTCTGTATTTATCGTAGAAGAAAACTGCGAAAATTCGTCTACGAGTTCCCTTTCTAAATCACTAGGGTATGCATCAACTAGATAAATACAGTTGTCTCAATTCTGCCACTTAGTTCCTTGAAATCTGTTAAATATACGAAAAGATATTTTAATTTCAAATATGCAAGTTGTCATTTACCTAGTTCAGCAGCCAAGGAAACGACCATTTTTTGTAATAATAATACAAAATTTCGGTCCCCGCCAGTCGGGCTCTAGGCTTCAGCCTTGACAGCCTGAGGGTAAATCCAGACCTAATACGAGAGATGAATACATACACTAATTCCTTCTCTAAATACCGTAACGAATATTTTTAAAATCATGATATCAATTATGACATCAAAATTTTGAGTGCTGAAAATACAATCTTAAGGGTTCCACAAGATTAAAACTAGATTTACATATTGTCATTAATACATCAATATATCAATTATCAATATATCAATATATCAATTATCAATATATCAATTATCAATATATCAATATCAATACATCAATATATCAATATATCAATTATCAATATATCAATATATCAATTATCAATATATCAATATATCAATTATTAATATAGCAATATATCAATTATCAATATATCAATATCAATACATCAATATATCAATATATCAATTATCAATATATCAATTATCAATATATCAATATATCATTTATCAATATATCAATATATCAATATATCAATTATTAATATATCAATATATCAATTATCAATTATCAATATAGCAATATATCAATTATCAATATATCAATATCAATACATCAATATATCAATATATCAATATATCAATTATCAATATATCAATATATCAATTATCAATATATCAATATATCAATTATTAATATATCAATATATCAATTATCAATACATCAATATCAATACATCAATATATCAATATATCAATATATCAATTATCAATATATCAATATATCAATTATCAATATATCAATTATCAATATATCAATATATCAATATATCAATATCAATACATCAATATATATTTATTGAATAATTATGAAATTAAGATAATTAATATTATTAGGCATTATTATTTCTCTGTTCATTTATTGAACTATTAATATTCTTGATTAAATTGTGTAATTCTTGCAATTTTGTGCCAATTGAAATTTTCTGCTCATAATTTACGCTCTTGTTAGATTGTATTTAAAGTAAATGAAAAATAAATAAAATAATAATAATAATAATAATAATAATAATAATAATAATAATAATAATAATAATAATAATAATAATAATAATAATAATAATAATAATAATAATAATAATAATAATAATAATAATAATAATAATAATAATAATAATAGTAATTTTCTAAGTATTAAAAATTATTAAATTAAATAACTAAATAAAAAAATACATTAAATAATTAAAACTAATAAATAAAAATAATTCAAAAAATTAATTAAAATAAACTAATAATGAAATAATTAATTCATAAATAAAAGAAATTAATTAAGGTAATTAATTAAAATGAAATGTGATAAATTAAATAATTAAATAACAGTAAATAAATCGAAATGAAAACAAATGATTCAAATGATGGACTATATGTGATAACCTTGCCATGCTTGCAATGATATTGTGATGAGCTTGAAAGGTTTACCCTCAAGGCTCGGGCGTTTTTTGTTTTTCTCTATAGAATCGCGGCATTTTGTTGATAGGCTTTTATAATGGTTATGAGGATTGTATTCAGCGGTTATCAAAAGGAAAACGAAGATTTTATAACAAAGTTGCGTTATGAATTACCATGAGAGTAGATAATGCGGGAAGCGTGATTACCGCCCTCAACGGTGAAATGCTATTAATATCTTCCCTGCGCTGAAATATCCTAAGCATTATATACAGCCCGATACAGGCATATCCGCCCTATTGTATAGGAAATGTGAACCGTGATATCCACGTTGCCCGAGGCTAAAGGCTTTATGAGGTGAGGTGAAAGTGTGCTCAAGTTCTTCCAACATAATCTTTGTCAAACTTATTCAATAAGTCGAGCGGAGGCGATGAAATTTAGGTGAAATTATGACAACCAATATGATCAGATCAACTGGCAACTGGCACAGGATCCTATTAATTGACCATAATGCAATTGACTAACACCCTCCAACTGCCCCCCTAATTTGAATTCATTTCACTCTTATTTTCAACCGAGAGGACTCAAGATTTCCATTTTGCTCTTACTAGTGATGATTTCTTTATTCATATTATCTCTCCAGCAGATATGCTGGCAATATTCGGCATATTTTGTATTTTATAACCGATTAGGCATTGGCGAAATTGATAATACGCGCTGGGACGCCATTTCATAATAATAAATTTGTCTCCGGGGCCCAATTCCAATTTATAACAGCTAAGGAATTGGACATTATTAGCGCTACAGAAATGACGCTGTGAGGAATGATGATGCCAAATGTAGATAAGCCCGGGAATAATGCATAATAATAATAATAATCATAATAATAATATTGATAATAATAATAATCATAATAATGAATAATAATAATAATAATAATAATAATAATAATAATAATAATAATAATAATAATAATAATAATAATAATAATAATAATAATAATAATAATAATAATAATAATCATAATAATAATATTGATAATAATAATAATCATAATAATAATAATATTGATAATAATAATAATCATAATAATAATAATAATAATAATAAAATAATAATAATAATAATAATAATAATAATAATAATAATAATAATAATAATAATAATAATAATAATAATAATAATAATAATAATAATAATGATAATAATAATAATAATAATAATAATAATAATAATAATAATAATAATAATAATAATAATAATAATAATAATAATAATAATAATAATAATAATGATAATAATAATAATAATAATAATAATAATAATAATAATAATAATAATAATAATAATAATAATAATAATAATAATAATGATAATAATAATAATAATAATAATAATAATAATAATAATAATAATAATAATAATAATAATAATAATAATAATAATAATAATAATATTGATAATAATAATAATAAATAATAATAATAATAATAATAATAATAATAATAATAATAATAATAATAATAATAATAATAATAATAATAATAATAATAATAATAATAATAATAATAATAATAATAATAATAATAATAATAATAATAATAATAATAATAATAATAATAATAATAATAATAATAATCATAATAATAATCTGACAGAATATATTTAATCATATTATCACAGAAGTAAATCAAGCGTTGACCTCTCAGGCCATCCTCTCAGGCTCCATTCTAAATTATAATAAAAATAGTTAATATATAATATTATAAGCATCATAATAATTTGACCTTTGACATAAATATGTCACTTTAATTGAGCTATGAACTCACTGATGCGTGCCGAGTTCATTTGCTTTGGTTAATAACGAGTAGTGAACTGAATTTATGTTAGAAAGATATGAGATTTACTCTGTAGATGTAGTAATAATGGTACAGATGCAGGATCAGTAATATGGTGATTGGATCAACAATAAGGTCACGGATCAGCAATGAGGTGATTAGATCAATAATATGGCGGATCAGCAATGTTGTTATTGGATCTGTAAAAAGGAGGCGGATTAATATTATGGTTAGCGGTTCAGTAATAAGGAGGCGGATCAACACAGCTGTGATTGGATCAGTAATATGGTGATTGGATCAATAATATGATGTTGGATCACCATTACGATGTCGAGATAATTTCTATTCTAATCTTCCTATCAACCGATGATTCTGCTGGGTGAGACTGAGTGAATGCAGATTGATATAATTTGCATTACCGGGATCAGTTGGAAACTATGTCCAGTTGGGATCATTTGCATATTTATGCGTGACCTGCGGTAAAATTATTCAATTCCAAGCCAGCAGTCCCATTGGGAATATCCAAATAATAAATTAATTTAGTCCCTAAAATTGGCCAAATGGAACTCACAATTTGCAGGTGGTCTATAAAGAGGTGATTTAATAATAAATTAAGGGCAAAGTTGTTATTGTTTATATCTGATAAAGGTGATTTAAACAAAAACTCCGTAAATTGAATATAAACTTGTGTTGCCCATCTGACACCAGCGAAACCTTTGTGGAAGGCCGTGAGATTATTATTGGGAACTGAAATGGTTATTTTATAATTATTTCAATTCATTGCCAAACAAAAATTGAAAGTTTTATTTTGTTTAAATTGTTGATCAAATATAAAATTTATTATTATCTCTTACTCACAAAGTAATATATTGCTATTAGTCATTGTTAGTAATATCATTTCATTTGATATTTCCTCTGCTAATTATGATTGGTTTATCTACTGATTGGCGCGTTTCGATTTCATTTACTCTATTCCCTATGTTGGTTCATCCTGATATTCAATCCCTTTCTACCCTTTACCCAGCAATTTCTATTTGCCAATTATGTCAATGTCTCATTCCATTCACCTTCAGTTTCCTCCTCAAGAAATGGAGCGATAATAAACTGCTCTAAGACAAAGAATAAAAGGTTGAACTTATACAGTTGGAGAATAGATAGCAACTGTAGATATAATAATGCATTGATAATAGGACAACTGATTCATACAGTCAGGAACCATTCAGGTTATTATAGATCTTCTAGACAATGTCGAGTATCCTCATTGCAGATGTCCACTGTCACATTCATGATAACAGAGAAAAAGGCGCCTTAGTCAGTGTATCAGATATTATTCCCACTGCAATTTCTTGCGATCCAATAGATAATGGGCATTTATAAGATGAATATATATTCTCATTAGTTCCTAATAAATATCCTCTGTTACATCATAACAAACATAAACAGTAAAACTGTAAATGTCATTTGCTTTTGAAAATGTTGATGGCGTGCATTGAATCCGTGCATCCTAAAGGGCTACGCCACTGACCATAAACAGTGTATTTTGGAGTTTGCAATTAGACTAACCCCATCCTTAATTAGAATGGGTTCATTAAAACAAGATGAAGTATCGAATATAATAGAACATTACAAAAGTTGGTAACTTTTAATTTATGGGAACCGAACAATGAAGAATATTAATTTTCAATGGGAAATGTGAAAGCCTTTTGGTTATCCTTCAATCCATGACCAATATCTCCTAATCCCACTCATTACATCATATTCAACATTCCCTCCTGATGATTTAATGACGATGACCTTGAATGACAATGACCTGGAATGACCTTTATTCCCACTACAAATCAAGGTTTCTATTTACAAGGTCATTGATAAATAGTTGAAATAAGAATAAATGAAATCCGAAAGGAAAAGCAAATGAAAAGCAAATGAAAAGCAAATGAAAGGCAAAAAAATGATAAGTGATCGTATTGAAATTTTTATTTGTTTTGATTTATAAATGTGAGTTTTGTTTGTTTTAATGGATCAAGAAATGAATAAATTTGAAAAACATGTTCAGCCAACTTATTAATTTCGTAAGTAGTTTTTAGCTTTTTATTCACATGAGTTTTTTAAATCTACAAATGCAGAAGGCGGTGAGAGGCTCGTTGAAATATTGCCCGGGATTCCTAGAAGTGGGAGATAATTGGGATTTCTGTCTCAATCAGACATGAGCATCAGCAATTATGCTGGACGGCTTGGTGAAGGAAATCTTTGGCCCAATTAAGCCTAATGATTGAGGCAGAATGACAATTGTAAATATACAATAAATATTTACATTAAAATTATGATTATTATAAAAAATAAATCTGTAATTGTGAATGTAAATGAGAGATGAAGTTATACAATAAGCAATAGTTACGTAATAAGGTAAAACATTCAAACAACTATTTATGAAAATCAGATAAAATTGTGAAATCATCAAAAATAAACTAATCAAAGTAAAAGAAATAATTAAATAAAATATTTTGAACAAAAAAACTTATAATTGTTTCCCAACAGTTGCTAAACCTTTTTTTGTCAAATTAGAAATATCTATTAGAATTTTACAAACTTTATTATGCTTACAAAAATTACTTATTCTGATTGGTCGGTGATGTCCTTGAAATGATTTTTTAACTAATGAAATCATTTCATTTCCTATTTTAATTTGTCAGAATATTTTTAATTTGAAATAACAAACATCAACAAAACCAAAATCCAAAGATATTCAATTGGAATGATTACAACATTACATTTGATTTGAATGAAATATATTAATTAATATTAATATTATTATTATTAAAAGGCAGTGCCGAAAATTCGTGAGTATCAAAAACATCGATATATTACTGATTTAGTCTTCAAGCTCTCTTTTTAATAAATAGAATGGAAAAAAATCGGTGGTGAAATTGGAAAAAAAGGTTTAATATTATTATTGTTATTGAAATTATTAATTATACAATTGTTCAAACCTTCGTTTAGTGAGTTCCCAATCGTCCCATCCGTTGACTGGCGTGAATCTTTTGACATAGTTTCTAAAGAAGACATTTTAATAATTTTTTTAATTATTTCTAACATTATATTGCGATATAAAATATGTAAAATTAATGCAAATATTTCAGTACTGATAACCCTAACCCTAATCCCCCCCCTCCCTCCCTTGACCCCTCATGATGATGCATTTCCCGACACTCAACATTTGTGCTATGATTGATTCTATCAAGAATATAACCACATAAGCGCTAATAACGTAGCCTCCCCTGGACAAATGGAAGAGATAAATTCAAAGACATAGCCAGAGCTCAAATGTACCCATAAATAGCAAAAGTTGTGAGCAATGGAAATGACAGACTCTCCTTCAACATAACGACTAATTAAGATAACAAAACCATATTTTGCAAATCTTATTTCTAATATTTGATCCGCATACTCCCGGTTATCCAGATCAAAATGATTGATCTCTGAAACCTTTCAAGTCGACTCAACTTTTAGGGAAACTGGATCAAATAAATAATACTATTTATAATAAATCAACTGAAAACTTTTAACTGCAGTTTGATTATTTGAGAAAATAAAATTTTATTTATTAACAAATGGGGTGATGCTATTTCTCTGATAGTTGCATCCCAATGAAATCATGATACCCCCCTCTCCCTTCTCCCCTTCTCCCACCTACACTAGCCCCATTTCAATTGGCCAGCTCATTTTGATAAATATTTGTATAGTTGAGCGTATGTTTATATTTATCATCATAATTTATTCTTGATTTTAGATCATGTGAGAAATCTCATGAGACATTTACATTTCTAACTGAAAGCTGCGGGGTAATTTCTTAATTGTACAATTTTTTTTGATTTTTGTCCCATAACTTTGTCCCATAACTATGTCCCATAACTTTGTCATATTCTTCTTTTGGGGGCATTCTACAACTTTGATTCCTTTGATTCTTGAACATTGGCCATATATGATTCTGGTTGCAAACCCTTTACCCATACCTAACATTCCAATTATGGTAAGGACAAGGACAAAGGCAAGGACAAGAGCTAGGACAAGGGTTAGGCGCCCCTCAAGATTCCATCAAAATAGTGAACACGTAAAATATGACGTTATATTGGTTGTGATAGGTTTATTTGTACTAATGTAAGCGCTGGGCCTTCATTATTTCTTGGTATTGTATAATGGCGTGACGTGATGGTAACTAATATACAAGCCAACATCAACCGATAGTGGATCCAATATCAACTTGCCCCATCAATTAGAATAAATTGAAATAGGGATGAGATACTCATACAACTATTTGATGAGCTTTTGCTGTGCCTCCAGGCTCAAGCCGATCACCTTATTTTCCAGCCCCCTCAAATTTCCCTTGATATTCATATAAAGGTAAATGGATAAATGCAAATGTAAATAAAAGAAAATATAAACAAAATCGAGTTTTGGTTATTTATTTACAAAGTAAAGAAGATCAAGGAAAAAAAGGGGAAAATATTAATAATATTAGGTGGGAATATATCGCAATTAAATGTCCTCTTGTTAGCTATATCCCAAATGCCTTCATTAATTATTTGAAGCATGGATCGAAAGCAAACAGCAAGAGTGTAAAATCAGCACAATTTGGTCCATTGACTCAACCTTGGATGCTTTACAATTGCTAGGCTAAGATAGAATTAATGGCCATCATTTGCCACCCCCTCCCTCCCTCCTGCCTCCTCCTTGTACCCTTTATATGGCCATTTTGAGTGTCTCGCAATATAAATCAGTTCCATTAATTATAATTTAAATTAATAAAATTATAAAAATTCCAAAAATCCTGAAAAATCCTCCTGATAATATGGAAATGTAATCAAGCGGAACAAACAATTAGATCTTCCATCCTGACACCATTCAAATGCCACGGAATTCTTTGACGGAAATGAAACAATTTGACTTAAGGCGGGAAATTATTTGCAAATCGCCCGAATAAATCTAAAACTGCTTCTGAAATTGGCGGGCGCAATTGTAAAAGTTTATTGTGAAAGCATAAGAGCTCTATAAATTGTCACATGAAGGAATTTGATGGGGGTCGAGATTGCTAGTTAAATAGGATAATACTGAGTAAGGAAATATTGGCAATGCAACAAATTGCTGATGAAAATTTCTACTTCTCCTCTGATTCTTGTTGTAAATTTGTCTATTTCCGCTTACCTATATCTTGAATCCTCCCCTCCCCCCCCCAAGAAATTAATTTGTCACCTATTTACGTGATATTATTAATATCTTTGGAACAATCAACGGTTCATATCTACTCGTGCAAGTTTCCAAATGTTTGACAGCTCCTTGACCTTTAACCCTTTGTTAGCATCTGATTTTTCATTGGTTGAAACAATTCGTTTAGGAATAAACCTTTTACATGGGATGATGGGATCTCATATACACTGATGTCCACTCGAACTTGGATAACTTATAAAGAAGAAACTTTGATCCTTCCAAATGAAAATTAAAGTCAAACAGAAAAATACTTTGTGATAATAATTATTAATTGGAGGAATTCTTGGAAATATCTCTTCCTTCAATCATGCAAGGAATTCTTTTCAAATCCTTTCTAAGGCCATTCATATTTTGATATCTTTCCTTTTAACTTAAACTCCTTTCTATATCATTAGCTCTTATACATTTGGGGTTCACGTCAATCATCTTGGTTGAATCTTCTCTAAGCTTTTATTATCAAACCAACTCGATTTAATGCAATAATCCTTTGTAATCCTTTACTTGTCAATTGTTGATTCCTTGCTCACCAAGACAAATGTTGTCCTCAGCTTCATTGATAAATGACTCCTCCAAAGAGCACCTATCAATTGGAAATTGGATGATAGATAATGATAATGAAATTCTGCAATGAGAAAGTATAATCATTCAATTCTCCATTCAATGCTATAAACATTTGCAAATAGGTTTGCTTCTAACCTCCTTCCATCATTTGGAAGCCCCTAATGAATTACAAATTCTAAAACATATTTAAAAGCTATTTATATGCCTTATATTCTGCTCTCTATATATTCTGAGTTTCGAGATTAATTGTAATAGACAGCGGGCATGCGCAATGAAAATGCTAACCAATTTCTGTCAGTAAAATTGATCTGGTAAAATGTGTAATGAAAAATGTCTTGTAATTACATTTTGCATCGAATGACATAAAAATCTTTGAAATCAAACGAACTTGCTCATCTTGTTGTCATTTTGTCATATATTTATAAACTACTTTGAGTTAAGATTCATTTGGTTGTCTTATTTTCAACCCGCTATATTTTCAAGGTAAATTTCTATGGAAATCGGACCAGGAAATTATTATATGGGACAGTTCAGATAAAATTTGATTACAGCTTGATTATAAGTCAATCGACCGTTGAAGAAGTTTTACCAAAACCAGTTTATTAACCCTCTGCGGTCCGTAAATAAAAAGTTACCCACCAGGTCCACAATTGTTTTAATGATTTTTTGTATAATTGATTTTCTTGAACTAAATTGGTTTTTTTTTAATAAAAGTTATTTTTTGGAATTAAAATTTTATTTAATGACATTCATACAATATAAATAATCATTCAAGAAGACTTGATATAAGGCCTGCGTGGAAAAAGTCGATGTCTAGTCAGACTCGACATAGGAGCGCAAAGGATTAATAATTAAAATATAAAATTAACATAATCAAATTACTAGCGCTATTATATTTCAAGGTCAAACTAATAAATAAAAAACTATGTTAATAAAAAATCAAATTTATTTCATTCATTATCTACATACCTTTTCTTTGCAAGGTCCCAATCGTCATATCCATCAGCCGCAGCAAACTTTTTCTGCACTCTAAATGGGAAAGCAACAAAATAATAAAGAATTATATAAATAATTAATGGATATTTCCCATTGTTTATGGAGGTAATTGTGCCATTAGCAATGTCCGGTCCCTTAATGGGTTTGGTCGACGGGATGATTCCTATTTGTTTTTGTTATGAGATTTGCTTAGGTATTATGTCGACGCTTCCATTTGTGAACAATAGCAAATTGTTAATTATATGAATATTACCTGCCGAATCCATCAACAACATTTGTGCTGAAGGCCGCTACCAACATCATCAGTATGATCAATTTGCAGTCCAGAATCATGCCTAAATGAACAAATCAAACAAATATTCAACGCAATTAATCAGTATAAGACCCCCACTGTAACAATGCCAACAAATATACTTTCGGAAAGTGATAAAGTTTTAACATTGGAAAAAGATGTGGTCATCTGGAAAAGGTATTACTCAACCTTGAGGTGATTAGAATATTAAAGGGGGTTGATATCATGTTGAATAAACAATTCAAGTCAGTAAAGGAATATAGAACTTGGTGTCATTCCAAAAGAAGGATTTATATAGAAGAAGTCCAAACTCAAAGACTAAACTCAATTTAAAAATAAGATTTTCAGTAAAACTTTGAAATTGGGATACCAATAAAATGCAAAAGGTCAAATGAATTATTACATTTAATTCCAGGAATATTCAAACGAGTCACCGCAAAAGACCTTTTTTATTTCTTCAAGCCTTTTGACTGGGAATAAAGTCAACCAAATTATATTTGTCTATAAATAGGTTCCCAGCATTTGGCCTTGGCTCCCATGCTCGCCTCTGTGGGGATGTAATTCAGAAAGTGAGACCCTCACAGCCTCGAAACAAATGAATTTTATTTCCTATCCAAAATATATTTTATGGTTTAATTCTCCTCATTATCATGAAGTGCCCTCCGAATTTTATCCACAAATATGGGATCATTAATTCAACTAAATTACAATTATAAATCACTTTCGCAAATATTTCCTCAATTACAACCTCCGAGGGAGGCATAATGTTGAGAATAATAATGATGAATAATTAATTCCTGATATCAGACTGGTTGGGAGATTTATTAGCTCATTATCCGCTGCCCATCTTATGCCATCAAATTCTCATTTCCCATCTTGCACCATTTTTATTGGGATGTCTTTTTGATTTTGCAATGTTTCCTATGATTTGTCAGTTGAATTCGCTCTCGCATTTTTCCTTTACTCGCTCAAATCTGGATCAATTGACGCTTGAATGACAATCAGTTTCCCAATGCCTCACTCCTATTGATCAGCCTCATCACTATGACTCATACGATCATTCCACACACAAAGGATGACAAAAATAAAAATTATGGGAAGTTCTAATTTCCGCGAGTTTATCTAGATAAAGAATTTCAAATAGTTCCAGCGGAAGGATATTTATAGAAGTCATCAACCTTAGCAAAAATATAACCTTGAGTTATGTTATCCTTCATTCTCCATAAATGTCTCTCAGGGAGAATATTTGATCAATTAACTTAATTCCTAAGCTGTTCAAATGATTGTCCAATGCTCAGGCATCTCTTCATAGGTTTTTTGTAGTCACTTCGAATGTTCCTTGAGGATGCCTTTACCTTAATTATCGAACGGCCTAACGGTTGAATTTCTAGATGGTCCTTGTGAGGGTTGAAAATGTACTAATTTATCTTAGTTAATTAATCCCAAATTACCGAATCTGGAACGGAAACATTCCCCTTGACCAGAAATATTCCAGGATTTCATATTCTCCCTCCCCTCGCAGTGTCGGAACGAAGGAACTCGGGCGTCCACGTGGGACATTGCGCAATATCGAAATGAATACCGAATGCGGAAAATAAAAATTAAATTACATAATATTCCTAACATGGTCTAATTCTATATTATTCATCTTGATAAAGTAATTTGTTAATAAATTCAAAAATTAAATGAATAATATTCAAATAATATTTAATAATATTTAAATTCCAAAATTCTAGCTAATAATTAATTTCAAATACGAAAGACTTACTATTTTCCAATGCAATTTCTTTTGTGAAACATTATCTCAACTTTATTCATAGATTAAATTTAAATCATTGCTAAAATTTGATTGGTCAGAATGAGAAAATTGAAAGTTTTTGATTGGTCAATTGAACTTAATGAGAATTTGTAACTGTTACATCAAAAAATGCAAGTTAATAATCTATTTTTCTATGGCAGATGCGACAGGTTCTGTAAACATTTCTCCAATGTCACCCACATCATCATTAATTCCTTCTGAGCGTCGGGTCTCAGTTTCCAGGATATCAAATATCGGTTCACACCGCCAGATGAGGAAGTTGATTTTTATTTATGGCTCGCTACTTACTCCAGCTCTCGATGCTGTATAATTCTTTATTTCACCATTTTGGTTTTACTTGTTTCATCTAATGAGAGCCAATCTTTTTGAAATTCATAGTTTGAATTTTTAGAGATTTTTTAGTTTTACAACATAGATATCCTTCGGATCAGGCATTGTTGAAATGCTCAAGAATAGTCTTAATTACTGTTTACTTGGCGGTTCATCCGACATTTACAATTCAATGTTATTATCCTTTTACGAAAACTAAATCATATTGTAATTTTATACGGCTCAGTGACTGATTTGTCATCAAAATCAAACAGATTCACTTTTTTGTTGATTTTGTTTAAATTAATTAAATTCCGAGATAATTCAAATGTTGCGGAAACTATGCAAACCTATGACTACTGATAAATGACAAATAATAAATAACTCTTTAAAATTATGGGAAATTTATATTTACCAAATGAAAGATGGTAATATATTAATTATATATTTCTGCTTGGAAATTCTCTGACCAGATATCACGGGGGATTTCCAGGTAATGATAAATCAAATTTAGATGGAGAGAAACGATTCAGCATAAAAATATAATAGAGAAATTGTTATAAATGCTTGCGGATGGAGAAATAGAAGATATGGAAATTCATATAAAATTTGGGAAGTTTTGCGTTTGATATTAATTCTGCTCAGGGGCGTAGCTAGGAGGGGCATTTGACTCCCCCCCCCCAATAAATTATAGATTATCAAATATAAATTTGGGATGAAATATTTTAATAAAACCTTTATTTTGTTTTTGTTTTGAGAATTGTATGGGAATAAAAAAACGAAAGAAAATGAACGAAGAACTTCAAAATTTTACTGACCTAATTGATTTCTATCAAAAAGATATTGATTGTAACAAAAAACTCTTAAATATGAGTGTAAGATGTGGTACAAAATATTTGAAGAAATAAAAATCAAACCGACAGCTGCTGTAGCTACATTATCAATATGTGATACAATTTTTATACAAATATTTATATACTTCTCACTACTTGTACAGCAGAGCCTTCATTTCATCACTCAGATACCTGAACTCATATTTAAGAAATACGGTTTGGCTTTGTTATATATTTATCCAGGCATTAAAATAAGTCCGGAGGAAATACTTACAGAATTAATGAAGGGCAAAGACGAATTAATATTATATTGCAATATATTCTATGTAATATACATTGTTAATAATTAATAATAAATTTGTTAATTATCTTAAAATATTTCTTTCTATTTTTCCATGTCAAATTTTAACATTGCTCGGTGAATTGCATAATTAATAATTTTGCCCCCCCCCCAGCTCAATTACTGGCTACATCGCTGATTCTGCTATTATTAACACAAATAATTTTGAACTAAAAGATAAGAAAGAAATCAGTAAGTTAAATAATAATTGCTTTTTTGAATTAAATAGGGAACAGAAAAATGATGTAAAGACAGAAATGAAAGGAAAACATTATCTGCCAAATACAGGGCCGGCTCAGAGGTCGAGAATTGGGGGATTTCATATTTCTAACAATTATTAGTAGCTAGGGCAAGTTTATGACACCAAACGCAAACCAATTATCCCAAATCAAAGTTAATTAAAAATTATCTAAGATCAACCATGCAACAAGGCAGGTTAGAGGAAGTACCTATGTTGTCATTAGAGCAGGTGACAAAACTGATAAATTTTAATGATATTATCGAGGAATTAGCGGTAAAAAAAGTTTTCACGATATAAGAAAAAATATTAAGTTGATGTAAGTATATTATTGAATATATTGAAGCAGTGGCGGAACTTCAAAATTTGGGCCCCCCGCGCAATGTAAAATATTTCCACTTAAATTTTTCGGTTAAAGTTTAATACATAGTTATTCACAGCAGCCGCTATTCAATGATAGTTTTATGTAGGCAAATATAACTGCGGGGAAAAGTTTCAGAAAATGATTGTAAATATTTTTTTAGTAATAATTTTGGGCCCCCCAACGCAGGGTCCTGCGTCCACTAGTTACGCCACTGTATTGAAGGAATTAATAAATTGATAAAATTATGTTCATGTATCATTTCTCCCTTTATGGGAAGCGGCCCTGCATATAATATTTTCCCGAGGCCCCACAAAACCGACAGCCGGCCCGGGCCAAATATCAACATCAATATTGTATGATTAACAAATGGCAGTTGGGTAAATAGAATTCATCGCCACAGTGACATACATCATTGCACAACTGATCAGCCAATCACAATGCGAGGGAAACTTGATGTGACAAACAGCAAATTAGAAATGCAATGCTGCCATTTGATTGGATTTGTTCTCAATTTAAATGTCGACTACACTAACCTTGATAGAATCGCACCCACATGCAGCCCATATTGCCGAGTTGCCATAGTAACCAATAATCACGACAGCATATATCAAACCTACTGGACCCGTATCCAATGCCAGCAATCAATTCATCAACACAACCATACAAACTAACTAGCAAAAGTCAAACGCAAATTTATTAACGAGTCGGCCACGTTGTCAATAGCCGTTGCCAAGCAAGTGCGAGTGAGCGAAAGGGAAGGATAAAATAAATGATCAATAATAAGACAGGTAGCAATCTGGATGGACAGGTGAAAGACATTTGCTGGAAATCCGTCACGACAATTGACTGGATCCGTCGGCACAGTTCCGGCGCTGCTTCAGGTGCTCGTATACAAATTCTGCTGCGGGAATGCTGGCAAACTTGAGAGACTAATTAATCAATAAATTATTTAGTAAATCAATTATTATTGTTAGATCAATAAATCAATAAATCGATTTACTCAACCTCCGACACAATGAACTCGGGCGTGGTGACCTCCGGCGGCAAGTTGCGAAGAAACGCAACAATCGACTCAGTTGAATTATGCGCTCGCTTGGCTTCCTCTGAGCCGGCGACAGATTTGATGAGTGCCAGCGCAATCCTGAACACAACCTTGATGCCCTCACAGAAGAACATGTCGAGCACCCTGACAACAGTTGCCCAGGGGAAATTACGAGTGAAAATGCACATGAACCAATCGATCATGAAATAGACCGGCTCAACCTCGTGCAGCATCTGACGAAATCAATCATTAATCGATAATCAATCAATCATTCAAACAATCAATTTAGTCATTCAATCAAACAAACAATCAATTCAGTCAATCCAATCATTCAATCAAAGAATTAAGTCAATCAATCAATAAAATCAAACCAAACAAACCAATCAATAAATCAATCCAATCAATCAAAACAATAAATCAATCCATTCAAACAATCCAATCAATAAATCAATCCATTCAAACAATCCAATAAATCAATCAAATCAAATTAATCAAACAATCCAATAAATCAATCCAATCAATCAAACCAATAAATCAATCCAATCATTCAAACAATCCAATAAATCAATAATCCACAATACCAAGTGCCGATGGGCCTGTGGAACGTGCCGCTTCAGGAGTCCGTAAAGAATTTTCGCATCGAGCTGCACCCGTTCCTGCAAGATGCCGTCATAGCAACAAGGTGATGAAGTGAATGGCAATGAAACAACGTACGAGACCCGTATCGAAGTACCCAGGCAAATAGTGCTGGCAAATGGCACAGAACGTCCAGAACGCTTCCTCCTCTGGCATGTGAATGAGCAGGGCCGCCGCAATTGGCGCTTGTGCCTGGCAGTAACCGGTGACCGGGTAGAGGAGGCTGTAGGCCTTGAGGACATTGAATAGCGACTGTTGCCTGGTGATAGGGATAATGATGATGATGATGATGATGACAATGGCTGCTGTTGCTATAGCTGCTCGGTGCAATTTCATCACGGGATTCCGCGCGCGGGTGACTCATTCCCCCTTGTGATCAATATATTGCATGGCAATTGATATATGTATCACCATGGCAACCATGGCATAACTGTGTGTATCTAAGGGGCTCCCTATAGTAGCTATTGGAGCATTCATTATCGGTTCAGCTATGCACACCATATGGATTGCGGGTCACAGGCACCAGTGACGCAGCACAACTGATCCCCCCCCTCCCCTCCCAGCAGCAGGAACAACAGAACCCTGAGTGCTACCGTAGCCATAGCAACAAATAACCGAAACAACAGCAAAACCCACCCGAATCCCTGCTGGGAATCAAAGATCTCGTGTTGCGGGTACTGGCGGCCCACATCCTTGCCGATCTGATCAATGACCGCCACGTCACCTTCCTGCTGGATCAGCGCCTGCAAATATATCAATGCGATAAATCCAATCAGCAATTGTTCTGTACAGCCACACACACACAATCACAGCCACACACACAATCACAGCCACTCACACAGTCACAGCCACTCACACAGCCACACACACAATCACAGCCACTCACACAGTCACAGCCACTCACACAGCCACAGCCACACACACAATCACAGCCACTCACACAGTCACAGCCAAACACACACACACACACAATCACAGCCAAACACACAATCACAGCCAAACACACACACACACAATCACACACACACAATCACAGCCACACACACAATCACAGCCACACACACACACACACACAATCACAGCCACACACACAATCACAGCCACACACACAATCACAGCCACACACACAATCACAGCCACACACACACAATCACAGCAACTCACACAATCACAGCCACACACACAATCACAGCCACACACAATCACAGCCACACACGCACAATCACAACCACACACGCACAGTCACAGCCACACACACACATAATCACAGTCACACACACACAATCACAGCCACACACACATAATCACAGTCACACACACAATCACAGCCACACACACACAATAACAACCACACACGCACACACAGCCACACACACAATCACAGCCACACACACAATCACAACCACACACGCACAGTCACAGCCACACACACACAATCACAGCCACACACACACAATCACAGCCACACACACACAATCACAGCCACACACACACAATCACAGCCACACACACACAATAACAACCACACACGCACACACAGCCACACACACACAATAACAACCACACACGCACACACAGCCACACACACAATCACAGCCACACACACAATCACAGCCACAGCCAGAAAATCAATATATTACATGATATCTGCCCTTGAACCTGAAAATGTCCTGCCGGCTGCCACACAAATATTGCCAAGCTCTCGGCCGGATTCCCTCGGGAATTCCCTTCCTGCAGCGCGAGCGCACCTTATCGAACCGCTTGTTCATGTGCAGCTCCCAATTGCTCAGCACCTCCAGCCATTTGGACTCGCGCCGCCGCAATTTCTTCAGCTGTTCGCCGCCATCCGCCCTGAATGATATCAGGACAATAACAATCAATAAATGCATTGATATGCAGACAGAGGGCCAGAGGTGCAGCCCTATCCGCTCCCCCTCCCCCCATTGCACCCACCGGTTACCCCAATGTAACAATATCCTCCTAGCGGCACAGAGTTGCTAATGGCATCCAATATATCAGGGGGTCACCAAAGGAACCCCTATGGGAATGAATCAGAGGACCAACTGAGGGGGGGGGTCAGAATAGGAACAAGCAAAGGAACAGACGGGAACGCGAGGGAGAGCCAATGCCATTTATACTGCTCCGATTCCATGGCAATGTAATACAATAATATCAGGCAGACAGAGATAAATTACCAATTCTTTCGAATGGCACAGGAAAACTATCATTACGGTACAATGATAACATAGAGTGACAACGGTCGCGATTATCAGCACGCAAATATTATATCTATATGGCTCACTCATTAACTGGATTGGAAAATTGCTCGCCCCCAATGAATCCGTATTTGTCAATGTATACTTCCTGTTCTATCGACATGACACAGGATCTAAAATGGGTTAATGATAACGATTGATTAATAATTACAATATTAATTATATTAATAATAATAATAATAATAATAATAATAATAATAATAATAATAATAATAATAATAATAATAATAATAATAATAATAATAATAATAATAATAATAATAATAATAATAATGATAATAATAATAATAATAATAATAATAATAATAATAATAATAATAATAATAATAATAATAATGATAATAATGATAATAATAATTAAAAAATTACTTAACATTATATATTTGTGATCAATAATTGCAATGATATCAATTATAAATATTGACCAATTTACTTGGTTTAACAATAAAATCTTTACAGTTAATTGGGATTGATATCAAAGTGTGGCCCGAGAGAACATTTAATTATTTTTTTGCAAAGTTTTAAAAACATAATTTGTAATGTTCAATGTTGCTTTTGAAATTTTTTTGGCAATTTGAATAATTTTGTCTTTGTAGAAAACCTCAAAAATAAAATTTTTATATTAAAAGAAACGATTATTAAAAATTTATTTTATTGCATAAAAGTCATTGATAAAATAATCTTCATTAATAAAAAAACTATAATATATGTTTAACTCCCATTTTTATTATTTAATCAGTGATGAATGAGAAAAAGCAAAAGTTAAAAGATGAAAATCGAAAGTTTCAAAATAAATGGATGTTAGATTATTTTGTAACTAGAAATGAAGATAAGATTATATGTTTAATATGTAATCATGTTGCCGATGTTAAAAAGGAATACAATATCAAACGCCACTATAATACCAATCACAGCTCATATGATAATTTAAGCGGAGAAATAAGAAATAAAAAGCTTCAGAATCAAATATGTACTCAGCAAAAAATATTTAAAAAAATCTTTGAACAGAATGAAACGGCAGTATTATCTAGCTATGTAATAGCACAAGAAATAGCTAAAAATAAATCATTTAGTGATGGTAAATTTATAAAGCAATGCATGTTGAAAGTAGTAGATATCGCTCGTAGAATTGAAGATAATATTAAAGAACAGTTGCAAAAAAATTCAAAAATTTTTGGCTTTTTCACTTGCACTTGATGAAAACACTGATATCAGTGATACTGCTCAGCTTCTAATATTTATTCGTGTCGTCACACAAGATTTTAATATGGTTGAAGAGTTCTTATTACTTGAAAGTTTAAAGGGAACCACAAGAGGAATTGACACATTTTTGAAGCCATATGTAGTTCAGTTGATGAAAATAGAATAAATATTAATTTGTTGTCTGGAATTTCTACTGATGGGGCTTTAAGTATGTTGGGTTATAAATCAGCAATGGTTGCTCTTTTGAACATATTCATTATGGTTAATTACTAGTTTGTCGCGTCTGTGTGCGTTCTCTGTTTACATTTGAGATTGGGTTTGTGTGCGCACACAGACGCGGACAATTGTGATTATTTTGAGTTGAGTTTTGATCGAGTCAGATTTTTTTGTGTTTTTGGATTTCGATCGATTTTGGAAATATGATTCGAATTCTGGAAGTTTTTTAGAATTGATTTATAATTTTGGTAATTCAGTTTTGAATTTTCGGCCTTAGTGAAATATGGAAGATAATGAATGTTTGATATGTCGTATTTCAATGAGCAATATAGCGAAGAGATGTCTTTTCCGCAGTGAAACTCGTCCATGTGATCGTGGCTCAACAAGATCGTTGCAAATTATTAATGGAAGTAATGTAAATGTCATAGATAATCAAGATTTTTATGAATTCGTTTATATTTCAAAATTTCTAATTTACATTAATTCAATTTTTCAAAGTTTATCAAAACGATTGGAAATCAATGATTTAATTAGCGATAAAAAGATAAACTTGCTAACTTATGAATATGATATTCTATTTAATCGAGCTCTTACAAGGATTAACACAATTCAAATGTTTACAAGCCAAAGTGTTGAACAATTATCCAATGTTTCCAATTCAATCATGGCTCAATCTCAAGTTATTGGACACGTTAAATGGTTTTGCACAAATAAAGCGTGTGATGCGATTAATTACAAAGAAATTCTTATGATGTGTCTGAGGCGTAAACACATTATCACTGTATAATACACCAAAAAGCTCCTACCGGGCGTGTTTTACAAATGGATCATGTTATGGACTTAGTTATGAAGCAGTAGATTTTATTAAACCACCGACAATTTCAGTTATTTTTAAAAGAATCGCAAGCAGAATTTGGAGATGTGATTTATTTTTCATCTGTTAGGTGGCTTAGGGAATGCAGATTTCTGAATTACGTGATATTAATTAGCGATGCGATTTAGGGTTTCTAGTTGATATTGCTAGGTGTTCTTTATGATTTAAATTTAAAATTTCAGGGAAAGAGCGAATTTGCATAGATTTTGTATAAACATGTTAAAGCGACAGAGAGGAAATTAATATTGATAAAAAATCAACTTGAAGAAGGAAATTTATTTCATTTTTTAGCTTGTAAGATCCTTTCAAATGAGATTTATGAAGCTAAAACTATTCTAAAGTCAAAAAAGTATAGTGATACTTTTCAAATATTGCTAAACGAATTTGAAAGGCTTTTCCAAGATTTTAAAAGATATGAAAACGACTTAATTGTGTTTGATGTTTCTTTTTCTTTCGAACCTGCATCAGCAAGATATTACTTAGATAATGGGCTTAATGAGTTTTATTCGGAAGCACATATATTTGCGAAAAAACATTTTCAATTTTGCACTTAAATAAATCAAAGACAAGATCTGAAATAAGTGACAGTCATTTATTGTCTGTGATCCTACTGATGATGAAGAATTCGGCCCTAAAGAGAAAGTTTAATAACCCCTGATATAATGATTATGCCATTCCAGACGGACCAGGAACATTTCAAGGGCGAAGAAAAGCAGATAAGGCGTTTATAAAGCATTAATGTTAAAATAAAAATAAATGTAGAAGGAAAGAAATAAAAGAGTGATAAAAAACTTTCTAAAAATATTATTAAATGATAAAATGGAATAAATTATGAGCAGGAATAATTAAAACACTAAATTATGATCAGTTAATTAAAATAATTATTCAACTAAATTTTAAATAGACAAATCAATAAGAAATATTTATGATTAATTGATTTTTTAGAATAATAATAGATTTCCAAATGCTTCAGTTGTTTCAATTTTGTATACAAAATTTGGGAAATTTTTAATTTTGTAATATTATAGATTGAATAATATAATGAATATAAATAATTAAAATATAAAAACTAAATAATAATAAAAATAAAAATCAATAATAAAATAAATAACAATAATAAATTATAATAATAAAAATAAATAATAATTATTATAATAAATAATAACAAAATAAATAAGAAATATAAATAACAATAAAAAATGAAAATCAATAAAATAAAAAATATTAAAAATAATAATAATAATAATAATAAATAATAAAAATAATAATAAAAAAATAAAAGTAAATAACAAACTAATTAACAAAAATAAATAATAATAATAAAAATCAATAATAAAATAAATAATAATGATAATAATAAAAATAAATAATATTTATTATATTAAATAATAACAAAATAAATAAGAAATAGAAATAACAATAAAAAATGAAAATCAATAAAAAAATATTAAAAATAATAATAATAATAATAATAATAATAATAATAATAAAAATATTTAATAATAATTATAATAATAATAATAATAATAATAATAATAATAATAATAATAATAATAATATAATAATAATTAATAATAATAATAATAATAATATAATAATAATAATAATAATAATAATAATATAATAATAATAATAATAATAATAATAATAATAATAATAATAATAATAATAATAATAATAATAATAATAATAAATAAAAGTAAATAATAAAAATATTTAATAATTATTATAATAAATAAAACAAAAAATAAATAACAAAATAATTAACAATAATAAATCATATTAATAAAAATAAATAATAATTATTATAATAAATAATAACAAAATAAATAAAAAATATTAAAAATAAATAATAATAATAAATAATAAAAATAATAATTAATAACAAAATAAAAATAAATAGCAAAAATAATATAAATAAAGGATAATAAAAATAATTCAAATAATTCAAAGCTGTCAGGAAATTGAATTTAAAAATCTGCTTGTTGCTAAATCGAATATTTTAAAAAAACTTAATTTCGACGAATTCGGGAATTTTCTTAATTACTGAATTATTATAAATAAGATTTATTACTAAACTAAATGAAAGTTGCATTTATTATTAGTTAATTTTATATATTACAGACAATCCAGTGATAATAAAAATTTTATTAATTTAACATTAATTATCCTTACAAAAATAAGAATTAAGGTATTAACAAATTATCTTTGTAATTTATTATTATTATTATTATTATTATTATAACGTAATGGAAAGTGGCAGAAGTAATTCACAGATTTTTTACTATAAATTACGAAATGAATATTAATCGTTAGAACCATTTAAATTTTTATCACATTTAAATTAAATTTTCGCCCAGATGCTAAAATTATGATAAAAATAATAATTGAAAATTTTAAAATCAAATATTGCAAAATTTCCATTCAAAAACTTACATTTAGGAAATTTATATATTGAGAAATCTGCTTCAAGTACAAATATGGTTTGATTAAAAACAACTGATTAAGGAAATAGCATCTGCGTTTTCCGAAAACTTTTTTCTCCCTTCTTCAAAATACTCACAATCCTTTTGACACTAAATATATGTGTTTATTAATAATAATTAGGACAAAATATCATTATAATAAATTCAAATAAGATTTGTTTACACTAAATATTTATTTTTCTATATATTAAAACAAATATGAATCATTTACTAAATTAAAATTTCATCTGATGAATATTTTGTTTGGCAATATTATAAACATTAAAACTAACTAAAATTAATTAATAAAACTTAAACAATTTTTAAAGTATAAAGTAAATATAAAAGTATTGTTTTACAAAAATTTGAAAAAATCTATTTACTTTAGAAAGATCCAGTTTAATAAGTTTCATTTTAATATATTCAAAATAAATAAATAAATACTAGGGATTTTAGAATAATATTTTTTTAAAAAGTCTAAATAAAGAACGATGACAAAGGAATTTATCCGTCAACTTAGATAGACTATAAATATCGAGAAAAAACCATGTTTATAAGAAAGTAGGAAATGGCAAACATAATTTTACAAAAATAGTCGATAAGTATTAAGAAACAATTAATTTTCTGTAGTGAATTTAACAATCTTGATTTTAAAAAATTGCGTTGGGTTAGTGGGTAATTAGAAATACTAAGCTCCCATCACAACAACCACATAACAATAATCCTATCACTTGTCACTCGTTGCAAATGTTGACGTTTCGATAAAAAGAATTAATATTCTCAATGTTGCACTGGTGTTATCTATCTATTTATCGTAATATATAAAAAGAATAGTTTTACTGTTTAAATATATATATTAAATAAAAATTTCCAACCAAAATTTCAATTTGTTCCCAAATATTTCAGAAAAAAATGTGTGTTATGTCTTGTTAAATGGTATGTGATGCTTGTTGTGTTGCTTCTAAAGTTTGAACGGTTTTTTTGTTCGTTAGATTTTCAGAGTTAGGAAAGATTTACCTTTTTAATTCACAAAAGATTGTGTTTATTTTTGGGCGAGCAGACTGATTTTATCAAGTATATTTATAGTGAAATTACTTTACCGTTTTTAATATAATTATTATAAAGAATTTATTCAAATTAACATTGCAGTAAATAATTGTCATATCTTCTCCAATAGTCAATATATCGACGAAAGCTCAAACACTTGATCTGGAGATTGTTGAAGATCTTGATCATCATCAGAGAGACCATTGCTAATATAACGAAGGATTCTGTTTCTTGAATATTTGATTTATTGATTTTGACGCGATTTAATGATTGCGAAGTTGAATAATTCATTGTTTCTTTTCATATTGAATTTGATGATTTTTTTGAAAAAAGACCGGATTATTTAAACAATTAATTTAATTTTAATTAATTTAATAATATATTTTTAATTCAAATATTAAATTGTTAAAAGTGGTAGTCAGAGGCACTACATTAATTACTATAAATAAGTTAGGTAAATAAATAATTAATATTAATAAAAATATATATATATATAATTAGTAATATATAATTACGATATCTAGATATAAGTACAAAATATCTAATATAAATTGAATCGATTTTTGAGAAAAGGCATAAAATAAAAATCTTTAGCTGTGCTTGAATCATTGAAGATCTATAAGCAATAACACCATCTGTCGAGAAAATTAATTACAGATCGCAAAATTTGTAAAATAATATCAGCAATTAGAACAGCTGCCAATCGGAGAAAATAGTATAAAAGTGGATGGCAAAAATTCAGAAATTATTAATCGAACAAACTATATCAGCTAAGAGGAAAAGCATATAATTTTAACCATAAGTTTATTTAATTCTAATTTGTTTGTAAATTTAAAAGTAATCGCGCACCCGACCACGAGAAGCAGCATTTCGGTATGATGGGATTATATTTTTTAGAGGGAACATTATCATCCTTGATCTAAGCGATCGCGCAAATTTGGGGAAATACCCTTCTTCTTGATCCATTTCTTTATACAGCACTGAGAGGAATTAGTTCCAGCGTTTGTTCTTATTCTGAGAACGGTTCGAATAACCGTTTTCTTTTCTGTAGTGTTTAGCGGTATTTTTAGGAAAGACATCTAATTGTATATTTGTATATACACCAGATCAGAACCTAACAATAAGACTATCCAGATAATAAGACCAAAATATAAATTTAATTACACATTAGTACACCAGGTTGACAAATACACAAATATAATAAATTATCTATAAATAGCTATTTGTTTATTTTGATAGATAATTATATCTTTTTGAATGGAGATGGGAATTTGTTTGCTGCTGTCAAATGACAATGTTTATTTTGAATATTGATTATTTTCGGCAAATTTGTTTATATACAACTTATACAATAGATTTATTAAGGTACTTCCGTGTTAGCTTACCCCCAAAAATTAAATGAAAAAAGAACATATATAATTATTATATTTATTTTCTAAATCACAGTTACAAACTCAGCAAATATTTGTAAAGAGTTTGTAAATGGTCATCCAGGTGGCCAGAGAACCACAATGCCGTTGAGAATAGTGTCGAACACATCGGCACTGCTGCTTAGAACACGTTTGCGCTACATAAACTCACATAAATCACAGATAGCCTTAATAAATTCATGTTCAATAATGTTCAATAACGTCATCAATAATGTATTCTCTCATTTTTTATATTGTTATTTTATTTTATAATTTAATTTTTAGAGGTAAGATAACACGGAAGTACCTTTATTAATAGATGAAATTTCCCTAAATGATAATTATGATATACACTTGCAATTATGATAACTAAAAGTAGTGCCACAGCAACAACCCCAGACTAGAATTGATTCCTTGTCCTACACATCCACAACAATGGATCACCTTAATTATATAGATTGTACAATTTCCATCAAATCAATATTTCTTGCAGATATCTCAATGATAGCAGGCTTCCACTTGAATCTCATTCAGAATCGAAGGAATACCGCGGATAAGTCAAACATAATATCAAAGCAATTCCAAAACACTTCACAAAATTCAGTTATTTATTAATTATTATCCACATCACTTCTAGTATTAATAGAATCCATAAAATGAATTCAAATAATGTTAATTAACTATTTACATCAATAATATTAAAACAAACCGTTAATTAATTTAATATTTCTAAATTAATAATTAATGAATGAATACTTTTTCACATTTGTTTCATTCAAAATGCTCGCATTTAGTTAATTTTATTAATGTTTTTATGTGAATGAATGATGATGATTATTTTTAGCATTGTTTTTGTTGTAGTTTTATATAATATTGAATTAATATAGAATTATTATCAACATCATCACCTTAGGAGAATTGGTTAAATAGATACAAATTAGTACAGAAATTATTGATGATAAAGAAATGTATAGGACCAAGCATGAAGGCCACTAGAGATTTCATTTCATGATTTCGTCACTCTTTATGATCGGCTTCTGTCGATGGTGCTTCAAAGCTGCAAAAATCAAATAACTCACGAAGATAAATAATTAAGAATACGAACAATCTTGCTTTGAGGTTAACCTGGCTGGCCGAGTCTCCTCTCTGAAAAATGCATTGAAATATTTTACAACAAATGAAGGATTCGTGATTATATAAAATGTAAATTAATTTATATTCAGTCACACTGGCACCATAATGAACTAGGAATGTATGACAATAATGTCTGACTCCACGTGGGAATTATACGAAGTGTCGCTATCATGTTATAATTCCTACCTGGGACACCATTAATTGCATTCCGAACATGCTTTACGCGAATCGAGTAGGGGAAGGTGATGACTCCTTGCAAATTTATGCGATCCCTTATGTAGCCGTGCTCCCCTTTCACCCGCATATTGCTATGGAAACGCCAACAACGTGTAGAATAGAAATCCGAATGCAATCGGCACTGACCTCTCCCTAGCACGAATCCAATCAAATATCAACTACCATTCCGTATGCAACCAATAGAAAGTCAAAAAATCCCTAATATACCGGAACCGAAGCGCAATATGCTCGATATTGATCCCAGCCCTCACAAGGTCCGTCCGTGCCAATTCCAGGTCAAACCAACCGACTAAATCTCTCACATTGATTGACATCCAACCAATCAATAAAATACAATTGAAATCAACATTAAACAGCAACGGTAACAGAAACAAAAAACGAAACAAAAATGAAATCCAATGATAAATGACAACCAAAATTCCGCCAATCAAATCAACAACAATTAAATCAATAATTCAGTACAAATCCAGAACTGACCTAGCAACAAGCCAGAAAGAAATACACACACACACACACAAATCCATACAAATGAACCGAGTGTGCCATAAATACACACAAACAATATATCGAATACAGGCCAATCACAATTAACCAATCAAATCCCTTCATTGCTAAATGAATAAAAATCGCAATTAATTTCACTCATTAAACTGATTATTATTAATATTTAATAAAAACGAAAATCATTTCAAATTACTTCATTAATTTTATTGCCGGAATTATTATTTTTTAAATCGGCAATCCCATCTGAAAGTAAATCAAATTGTTACAATCCACATATAATATAATTATCAACCGTGGAGTTTATCAATTTCATTTTTCAGCTCCTGAATTCTGGTTTTTCTAGTTTCTTTTCCTTGATCCCTTTTCTGTTGCTCAGCTAGTTGTTCTTCGTTGATTTGTTTGCTTAATGTTTCATATCTATCTTTTAATTCTTTATGCATTTGCAACACATTCCTGTATGCTTTTTCCGAGTCCACATTTTTATTTAAACTAATAAAATTTTCTGATAATTTTCTTAGTTCTGTAGAAATTTATTCATTACAATTAAACTAAATAAAAACTTACCTTGTTTTTGATTATCAATATTATTTCTTAAATTTTTAATGATGACTTTATTTGCTGAAAAATTTATTATTAATAGATTAATAATAAAATATATTATTAACAGCGACTCAGTGATTCTAAATCCGTGATTTGTGCTTTTTGTATTTCAAAGGTACTTAGTATATCTGTATTCTTCTGTCGAATTTTCATATACGAATAACACAGTATTACGCTCAGACACATTAATCCTACCAACAAAGACGTTTTCAATATAGACGTACAATTATACTTTTGTTGTCGGTTATATTTCATTTTTGAATATGACTGAATTTATTAATATATCAACTAATTAATTAAAACAAAATATAAGAAAAACTACTTTATTCCAAGTTAGGTATTTACTGATTTTTTGTATGCTTTTTAAAAATCTTGAACACCTAATTATTTTATATAATAAAAAAGTAGTAATTTTAAATTCTAATAAAAAATTTAATTTCATATTCAAATTTCTTGTGTTAGGAGAGTAATGTTAAATTTGTCATTCAGACACTAAATGAGAAAGTAAAAGGTTTCCTGGTCTAGTCTGGATTTTTTCAAAATCTTTAAGATTATTGAGTTTTGTGATATTTTTGTTGGGTCAGTTTCTTCAATTTTTTCCCTATCGGGTCCATTGGGAATTTTAGTTTTGGTTAGGAAGCCCATAAATAAATTGAATTTTTTTGAAAACTAAAACAAAATTTGCTCCATATCTTTACATCTTTAAATATGAAAGACTAAATGACTTTTCATAGTAACACAAAAGTTGCTGAAATTTCCCAGTGAATTATATCAAGAAGGAGTGAAATGCTAATAGCGTTACCTATAGCTTTTTCCATTTGCCAGTCTATTTCTTGATTTTGCCAATGAATTTCGTTTTCTCAAAAATAAAAGAAATTTAATTAAAATAATAAGCTTAAAAAATAATTAATATAAGAAAATCAATAACTAAAATAATTAAAAAATATATTTAATAATGTATATATTCTAATCCGGCAGCTGCATTTGTAATATTACGCTGAATATGAATAAAAAATCCAATGCAATCATTTGATGTAACTTTATTAGTTTCTTCAAGCATAATATTCGCAAGTGTTTCTGTAACCCCGCTGCGCAAGCGTGATCTAACCCCATTTTTAATTTTTGAAAATTCGTTTTCAATTGGGTGTAAGAATAAAGTGATAGAAAATTAAATTCAAAATTAAACTCAGAAGTAATTCTTTCCAAATCAGCTCTCTTGTGAACTCTAGCATTATCTAGAATAAGGCATGCATTTGATATATGAGCAACATCTCTCAAATAAATACATTACTCTGTTAAATATTCACAAAATATATCACCATTCACTGTTGAATTTGAAATGGTTTTGCAATATGACATGCCATTGATTGACATGCTAGCAATCAAAGAAATTGATCTGCCTCTAATATTTGGCACTCTTAAAAATGCTCTAGTACATCTCGGTGATCTTGCAACAGCTCGTTTGAGTGAAGATAAACGAAGATTCATCTATAAAAATTACACGAGAATAATCGTTATTAAAATGGTTATTGAACCACAATGCATAATTTTTTCGTAATATAATTTTATCAGGATGATTAACGATATCAAGCTCCCGATGAGCCATTTTCATTGTAATCTCTAATTCCTGCAAGCATCTGTTAATGCTAGAAATTGAAATTGTAAAATCGGTTCCAATTTGACTTTCTGTCTTTAATTTAAGCTCTTTTAAACTAATTGCTGGATTTAATGAGACTTCATTTTCTATAAATAATTTTACTTCTTGCGTAATAACTGACTTAACGCTTCCGCCTTTTTTCTTTGGTGCATAGCTATTATTTTCTTTATAATTTTTAACAATTGACAAAGCAGTTGAATGTTTAATTTGAACAATAGCAGCTGCATCCTTGTTCGAAGACAAAACGAATTAAATTCTGTCTAGAAGCATTAGCAATTTTATCATAAGTTACAGATTTGTTTTTTCAATATTTATTCTATTTTCAGACATATGGGTTATTTAACGATGATTAAGATATACTGAAATTCAAAATAAAAAAATGCAACAACATAATTAATTTAATATTATATTAAAAACAAAATATAATTGTTTAATTTTTATTATTTATTTAAAAGAAATACTTTTATCTATATTTATGAAAAAACGAAATTCATTGGCAAAAACACGAAATAGACTGGCAAATGGTATATTACTGAGCGCAGAACACTTGGAAATGTCAAATCAAAGCGAAAATAATTATGAAGAAGTGGTGAGGGGGGGTCACAAGTTTCAATTCATCTTTACCAGGTTGGTTATTTCTTAGAACCTCTAGGTCAATAAAGCGTTCAAATAAGATGTTACAAATTTCGATTCATGAAAAGCAGTCTGTGACAGTATTATCAGCACCTGCAATATATTCTATACTTCGATCTAATTCGGAATGGTAACTAATTGGCTTTTGTTGCCTTGAAGCAGGAATTTTCATTGACAGACAGTGCAATAAAGGCTTTGACGACCAAAAATTTCTTACCAATTGACAAATGTTTGACTTGAAGGTGTAATCCAAGAAGTTCTCTGTCATAGGTTGGATATTGAGTTTGAATTGGGCTTAATTTGTACGAAAAGAACTCCAAAACTTGTAGTGTATTATTTATTAGTTGAATAAGGACAGTACTTATGGCTAGGTTAGATGCAGTAGTGGTGAGTTTCTGAGATAAGAGAGTTACGTGAGCAATTAGAGATGAAAGGTTATGAATATCCTGTCTACAGAAATTCACTAATCCAAGGATTCTCCGCAGTCCAGTCACAGTTTCTAGTTTGGAAAAGTTTTAATTTGCCTTTAACCGTTAGTCAAGAGATCGTATTTGACTTGAAAAGATATCTCATAAAATTGCTGCGTTTCAGCCAACGTTTATGATTTTACCGCCGTGATAAAGTTTCATGAACATCTAATTTGTGGGTATCAAAATCGGGAGAGGCAACAATAATATCATCTACACATGCACCAGAATGTTCAATGCCACCTAATTCCATGTCGATGTAACGCTGGTAAGTCTACAAGGCATTCAGCAATCCAAAATGCATGAAGAAGTATTCAACTGTTTTGGAATTAGAATCTGGCTCAACTGGGATATGGTGGTAACCTTTAGCTAAATCAACCAGGAAACCTTTACAAAATGTTGGGGAAATAAGTCAGTCGCGCGTTTTTTATTAAGTCTTCGATAATTGCCATCTTTCTTTTTAATAATTTGAAAGGGAAATGCCAATGGAGACGAAGAAGAACTTCTTAGAGTGCAATATTCCTTAACTCAGAAAATTCTTTTCGGTGATCAAGAGCCAATACTTGATGGCGTTGTATTATGGGCCCACTAGTAGTTGTTATAATGTTATAACTGTCCAGTACGTCTACTCGCTTTTATTTTTTGATATTCCATAGAATGAATCTGTTTGTCGAGCTATTGGATTCTTGTTCAGTGGCATTCTAGTGAGGCATTTGAAACCTACATTGTAAGCAATTATGACTTACCTCGCTTGGCAATGGTAAATATTGAGGAAATGAGTGAGCCTCATATTGAAGCCACCAGGAAAGGATTCTGTACAGAGTGATGAATATATTGCTCATTTAGATCAAAAATGGACACCATTGTCAATTCCAAATATAACCTCTCAACTTAGACAGACCTTTACCACAAATAGTATGAAGCGTACACCGTATTTAATTCTTTCTTTCAAATTCTTTCTATATATTCTCAAACAAAGGTTTTTCATTTATTGTTTCCATCCTTTGCCGTTTGCAAATTCGATATCCATTTCCTGTTCCTGTGCCTCCTTTATAGCCTTTCCGGCAATTCAACCTCATTATGAATGATGGGACTTTCCAATGGTTTATTAAGTTCCTGAATCAGGAATTGACTTTCTTCTTTCGTAGAAACCTTCAGAAATGTCTCTGTTATCCCTGGAACCTTTATAAATTTGGTCTAGAAATATGAAAAGTAAGCCCTGTTACGCGATAAAAAGGAAGTTTGAAAATGTTTATTATATTTCTATTGTGAAGTTGACAACGTTAACAAAAATAATGTCGATGGCTTGAAATGACGGTTTGGATTTCATCACGAAGTTTCTTCAAATTCATGGCCTTTTGGTCCATATAAACACTTTGAGGATTGGACTTGGTGTCTATGTGAGATGGAGTGAACTTCTTTTCATTTCTCGTTCCGAATGTCGAAACATTTATTACAAAGGGTTTCGAAGGTTTCCCAAATAATCTTTCCTTAGTTCTCGTCTTCATTCGGCATCTGTCAAAATAAACACAGTCCGCACAAATGACCAATAGACTGAATACTAGAACAAAAATAATAAGAATTCCAATAACTTCCTGGGCGATTATCAAGTTCCTAATCTGCCTGTTAGTCATACAAAGATCTGCATTGAGATTCACAGGATTACATGTCTGACAACACCGGCTAATATTTCCTAAAATGCAACATCGCTCTGGACAGACAATGCTCACTTCCTTACAAAGCTCCAAAGAATGAAGAACTTTTGATTTACTAAAGGCAATGAAAATAAACAAAAGAAATTTATTTATTTGTAAAAACATTCCATGAACTGCATTGACTATGAAAGGTTTTTACTAATATATCGCAGTTTATCAGCAGCCAACCAATAGAAATCAAGGATAAAGGTTATCAGAGCGAAATGGTGATTGAAAGTTCGAATTCCACCAAAGATATAATGATTCAAGGTTACTTATCAGCAAAGAAATTTGGGCCCTTGAAATCCATGGTGATAAACAATAAACGGAAATGCCGAAGCTTATAGAGAAAGCCGGCGAAGAGATAATTCAGAATAAAGAGTTGTGGATAGCAAATGTAGCACACAAATGTCTGCAATCAAAGGCTTTATTTAATCGGTTAATTTGGTCAGCTAAGAAGATTTTGATTTCATTTTGAACTTTCTCAATGGATTTGACAAAATGCTCTTTGAATTTTTTATTATTGTTCTTAGGCTTCGAGACTCTTTATGGGATCGAGTACTGTTCACTCATCAAGGAAACCTGCGAGCATTATTGCTGTTCCATATCGAATAGGACGGCATGTTGTCCATTCTGTGAATACAGCCAACTCACCCCTCGAATTTGTCCTGAATACACTGTGAATGAAGCATCTCTAAGTGGAGACATAGCTGGACTGGTTATATTATTATTTTTCATATTGAGCGTTGTGGCAATCTGTTGCCAACTGATTTGGTATTTGAGCATTCGAATTCGGAAAAGACTTCAAATCGCACAAGAAAGACTGGAAGATGTTATTATATATAATATTCCGGCAATGTTCGATGAAGATGATAGCTCAAAATTATCCCACATTACCCTATCCAATACTGACGCTCCGGCTAAATGATACAAATGTAATCTCAAGGTGGGAAATTTGTCCAAACAGATGTTTAATAAAATTTTATAGATGTGGTACTTTTTTTACTATTTTCAATGAGTATCCCCCCAGGAGGGATGTAACACCAAGTCAACGTTATTGGAAATATAAGTGTATGATTGAAAAAATTGAGTGGAGCTGAAATGAGGAACCATTTGGTCTAGAAGAATGGAGGATGAGAGGGAAGTTTCATTCATCCCACGACGACCCTTTTCCATTCTAAGATTTTTTTTTGCTAATAATGATGAATTCGGGCTCAATTTTAATTAAATAATACTTTTTTCAATTTTCATCTCTGATTTCTTTTCAATTGGCATTATATTTATTAGAAATGTTTTGACTATGAATCAGTAAGGATATCGATTTCTTTGGATATTCACGAATTTTCAGCACCGCCTTTTTCAAGTGATTTTCAAACAGTAATAATTAAAATAATTTATTGGCCCCCTAATTTATAATCTCAATAAAAATCAGGGGAATAATTATTGAATAGCAGTTAAATAATTTTGAAAGAAAGGTGTAAATACAATGACAAGTTGTAATTGTGATGAAAATTGAATAAATTGTTCTGCATTTGGTATTAGTTATTCGATTGCCATATGAGAGGACACGAGGCGTCAGAGACTAACCGACTTTATCAATTAATAAACCAACATTAATCATGGAATATGGAATATGGAATAAATGCAATTTGGCTATGAATGAAAAATAAAGAATAATAATGCTTGAATTGAGGTTTAACCAACTGTGAAGATCACAGAATGGCGCCATCCATTGTCCACCTATGGTCCGCCAATTGTACGCAATGTATCTGTTATATGATTGACTAGACTTATTGACACACACACAACCCTTTAGCATTTCATTTGTCTCATATTTCTCTATTTAATGCTCAATTAATTCTATTTTCAACACAATCAAGATGAATTCAATGGATTTATTGAAGATCTTTCTAAGTTTTATGCTTCTCGTGTCAAGCGGGGGTCTCGTGCAATGTAAGGAAAATTGTTACAGTCCATTGATATGCGAATATTATTGCTGCAACCGTTCAACAAATGGCTGCTGCCCTGACTGCACCCGAAGCATCAACAAGCACCCAGAGTGTAATACTTCATCCATAATCGGGGGAATCATTTCTGGGGTTATAATTGCTGCTTTCGTCATAACTCTAATCGTTTTCATATGTTGCGGTTGCATATGTTCCTAGTAGGACCGGAATTCAAATGCGATACTTAAAAAGGCAGGCTGGAGTTACCGTTATAGAATCCAATGTCCAAGGTGTAGTTATTTATCCCCAAGGTAACAACTTATACCTTGCTGCACAACATGTGACTGTTGTTCCCCCGCCTTATCAAGGAAGCTCCAACGGCCAAGCACCTCCACCTTATAACCTCACCAATCCAGCCTATGTCAATGATACCAAATATTAGTGCCGATACACCTATTGGACCCATCGACTAAGAAATTATTTTGTTACAGTTTTGTCTTTGAATTTATCCTTTCTCATCAGTAATTTATTCTCATAATCCTTGCAGATGCCAGAACTTTCATTAACAATTTATTTGCCATGACAACAGCATAAATAATGAGCCCAAATTTTGGGACTACATTAAAACAAAGAAATACAAAAATAAGCAATTAATTAATTTTATTTGTTGATAAATTATTTCAAACAAAATTTTGTGAGAATATTCAAATAATTCTGTCTAAATTTGTTTTAATATTTTGATGATAGGTTGAGAGCATGAATGTAATGCCCATGAATGCCCATGAGTACCCTTGAATGCCTATGAGTACCCATGAATGCCCATGAATGCCCATGAGTACCCTTGAATGCCTATGAGTACCCATGAATGCCCATGAGTACCCATGAATGCCCATGAATGCCCATGAACTACTTTATTTATTGTAATAGTTACTAAATGCGTAATGAATGTCATTAGAAAGGTAATTATGCAGATAGCTTGGTGAGATCAGCACAAATCGATCCAATCTGTAAACGTGCAGATTCAATGATCCGTAACTGAGTATCAATTGCCATGCACAAGTTAAATGTGATCTATTGAGTTCTTCTTATAGCCATTTGTGAGCTATTCTGTTGATTGAAATGTATTTACAGCAATTCCAAATTGAATCTTCTATAAGCAGACAATTTGTGCATAATTTCACATTTGCTGTGGACGCTTAGAAAACACGCCAATAAGTACTTATCTCAAAATTGTGTGCTCATTTGTGGATTGCACTAGATGAATTTTGCTTTTGCTATAATTTTGACTGTGACCCTAGTAAATATGTGAGCATTTTCCAGCTTTTAACAAGTGGGATTTGGAAAAAGTGTATTGGGGCCCCATCAAGCAGTGACACCAGTGTCAATTTATTAACCTTTTCATCGCTAAATTGTGCGATGGGTTTTACTGAAAGGCCATGCCGAACCGAATAAGTTAAATATTTCTATGCAAAATATATTCATTACGCCTAAAACAATTTTAACTATAACCGCAAAGACCTTTACAGAATCCTTGTTTTCATTGAGCATTATAACATTTCGAAGCAGAGTTCATGATGATGGCCAATGCAACAATTTATGCATTTATAACGTGCATTACCCTTAATATTATGTTTTGCGCAAATAACGCATCTTTGCCGTATATGATGTTTATTATTTTTTAGCTATGCCGGATGGAGTTAAATATCTCTCCGTTTATCGGAATGGAAGGTCGTCCGAAAGAATTCTTTCTACTTTAGCTCAAAATTAGTAGCGATACTTGAGCAGTCTCCCCCATGGGACAGTTGCCTTGGAAATTGTTCGAATGAACTTCTTTAATAGTTTTCAGAGGGAGGAGAATATGATTTTACACTCTCGTTAAAAATCTCCAAGAAATTTTAGTCTATTTGAACAGGATTTTAAAGTCTCCATAAAAGAAGCCTAAGAATAAATATTCACTATAAAACCCTAAAATTAATTTGTCAAAGAAAAACATGTAAATGTTGAGGTTTTAAAAGTAAATTATCAAATTATATAGTTGAGATTAAAAGGAAAGCCGAAATGAAATGGCGGTCAAGCAGAGAAGCAATGGCAAAGAAAGATATGATAAAAACAGAACTATAAAAGGGTGCAATCAGACATGAAATGGGAAAATGCGCAAACCTGAAGAAGTGGAATAAAGTGAAAAGTTATCGAAATTGATGCTGGGAAACGGGATAGGGGTAGATTAGGGGATGGTGAAGTAGACAGTGAGCAAGAAATGGTTAGAAAATGTGTAGAAAGGGTCGTAAAACAGACAAATGTGGAAAAACATAAAATATTAATTAATTAATTGATTGGCTAATGGGAAACCCGAGCTAATGGAAAGCCCAAGCCAATGGAGAACCCGAGCGATGAAGAAAACCCGAGCACGGCAATTTGGAAGAGTAAACAAACGAGGAATTCAGAGAGCAATTATCCAAACAGCCGGATAAACGAGGGTAAACAAAAGAAGGGGAATTACGAAGAGGGTCAACAGAAATAGCCAATTAGGGAATGATAACTAAACAAGTCAAAACCAATTAGGTCAAAAATGGGGCAATTACAACGATTATGGGAGTATATAAGGAAACTCAACATTCACATAATCGGCGGTAGCCTGTAGGGAAGAAGAAATAAACGCTAGGATTTCGAGGAATAAAATAAAAGGAGAAAAGAATTATAAGAGGAATCGAGGAGTCGGAAAGGAATATTAAAAGACTTCGAATCAGAGAGCGGAATCAAGCAAGAAGGTGAAACTTAATTTTAAATCGTACCTTCAGAGAGGAGTCTGATCTGAAATTGTGTGGGAATTTTGTGAGATTTCAGTGGAGAAAATGTTAACATTGAAAGATTTGATATCAGCATGGAAAATGAGCAGGGTTTAATTAACCAATAAATTTTGGCACATGCACGATTACTGAGGATAAATGATAAAATGTTTCTCAGTTGATGGCTGCAATAGGTCCAATATTTGGTATCATTGACATAGGCTTGATTGGTGAGGTTATAAGGTGGAGGTGCTTGGACGGTGGAGGTTCTTGGAGAGGAACAGTGGACTCTGGATAGGAGTTGTTACTTTTGGGGTTACTTTGTTGTTACTTTTTTGAATTACTTTTTATTTATTTTTAAAATCCTATAATAAAGTGTGTTCGAGTGTAACAATATTTTCCACACACTGGCAAGTTGGCGTGTTGTCTATATTATAAAATTTATTGATTTTTTTAATTATAGAAATTTTTTTTCAGGATTGCATTGAATAAAGCCCTCTTGAATAATAAAAAAATAAATATACACACAAACTTACCTTTATAAAAATTAAATGTTGGAAGAAATAAAAAATTTTATGCGGAAATTGAGAAAATTGCATTTAACACACAGATATAATACATAGTAAAAAATGGCGAAGATTACTATCATTACGTAATTACATAAATAACTGTCCAAATTAATAAATGCTTATGTATGTTTTTACTACAGGCTTCATTTTCTTATATGATAGGAACTATAGTTATTGCCTAATGGACTTTAATGAAGGATATCGGATGTTATCAACTAAAATAGATTTTAGGAATATTGCTTATATGTTCAAACCGAAACTTGGATGACTGTGGATGACCCCGAAATTTATTTGTGGTTTATATGATAAATAATTTACCGCTTAATCTCAGTTGCTAGTGAAAGTACGTTATAAGGGTGATATGTTCTGATGAATTTATAGAGAAAAAGTAAACTTATTTAACCTGATTTAATCAGTTTTGACCACAGTTCTAAATGATCCCTATGCGATGCAATTAGCAAGGAGATATCTGCTCGTTCCTGCAGCCACTGACGCCTTTCTTTGTCGAATAATATCTCAGAATAAGGAGTGGCAAAATCAGAATCTTGAGTCACTCCCATAGTGAAAACCTGATCAAATAAATCCAAAATAAATATAATGATGTGAAAAAAGAAATCTGCTGATAATCAAGTTTTATTTATTTTTGCTTTGAATGCAAAATTGATTAAAGTAGTAGGATATGTCACCACTGCCACATGTCACCTCTGGCACATCCCCCGGGGGGGGGGTAAAAAAATTTTTTTTTTCAAGGTCAAATTTTAAACAAAGACCATGACTCATCCTATGACTCATCAAGGCCATTGACACAAAGACCATGACTCATCCTATGACTCATCAAGGTCATTGAAACAAAGACCATGACTCATCAAGGTCATTTTCAAGGTCATGTGAGTCATACTATGACTCATCAAGGTCATATGACTCATACGATGATTCATAAAATTTTTTAAACAAAGACCATGACTCATTCAAGGTCATTTTCAAGGTCGTATGGCTCATTCAAGGTCACATGACTCATACTATGACTCATCAAAATTTTTCAAGGTCATATGACTCATACCATGACTCATCAAAAATTTTCAAGGTCATTTGCAAGGTCATCTGAGTCATCAAGGTCATTTTCAAGGTCGCATGACTCATCCAAGGTCATTCCTAAGGTCATATGAGTCACCGCGATGAGTCATCAAGGTCATATTATTATTTTTAAAAATATTATTATTTTTATTATTATTTTTAAAAAATATTATTATTTTATTTTTGAATTTTTTCAAAGTTCCCGTCAACGAAAATTAATAATCGATAGCTCATTTTAAAGCTCAATCCAAGACCTTTCGAATGAGCTATATTATTATTATTATTATTATTATTATTAATCTATATACTCCGAGTCTATATACTCCTAGTCTATCCGACAAAATATTTTGTCCCCCTATGGGTAATGCTCACAAGGGTACTGGTCACGCTCAACAAATCAACAAATCAACAAAACATACATTTATTTAAACAATAAAATAATGTAAAATTAACAAAGGTAAACTAAATATTGATGTACTACTATTCGCAGCAATATTGTTTGAAATTGGTAACGTCGAATTGATTTTCAGATATTCTATTGATCCTTTGATTGTTTGAATTTCTCTTAATAATAATTCAATCTTTTTTAATAAATAATCATGCTTCTTATCAATAATTTTCATATTCTTTTTATTTTCAACAATGGAGTTATTGAAAACCATAATATGATGAATCAATTCAATTTTTATATTTTGTATATATTCAAATGATAGTTCATAACTGTTTTCTAAATTCTCCAATCTTTGAGATATTCTTTTTCCTGGATGCTTTGACCATTTTGGTTTGTCGAGAATATATAAAATATCCATCAACTTGGCTGTATTCGGACAAACACATATTGATTTATTAAAAGACTCCACTGTTATTGTTGTATTGTGTGAGCACACACTCGTTATAATAATTAGCAATATGAATATAGTTTTCATGGTGTATCAAATCAAAACCTTTCTTTTACATTTATAGTCTATCAACCAATCAATTTCATACGGTATTAGTATAAATAAAACATCATATTTTAAATTATTGTAAAAATGTCTCATTTTATGGAAAATCTTTTAAGAGATCTCGTCAACGGGAATATTATGGAAAGCCTAAGTTTCCTGGTCGATCGGACCGAAAAGATCATAGAAGGTAATCACATTGATTATGAAGATGTGATCAATTCCGATTGTCTCGAAACCAAAAAATTCTATTTTAATAGAATTTTTAACTGTCTATGCGACGATCAGATGAAGTGGACCCGAATACTAGTAGGGTTCGCTTATATGAAGATAATAATCGAAAGAAGTCTATGGGACTCCGAGCACTATTATCAGTGGTCTCAAGAAGTAATACTTTTATAATTTATATTTTATTAATATTTATTTTCTAGATAATCAAGTCAAAGTTTCAACCATGGATTGAAGCCAATGGCGGATGGGGCGTACTCAATCAACTCGCCAGAAATGCGAAGGAAATTGATGATCAGAAAAGAAAATTTAAAAACTATGTAAAACTTGCAACAGGTGTTGCTATTTTGTATGTTTTATCCAGATTTTTAAATAAAAATTAATATAGTTATTTTGTTTGATTTTTAAATAAATTTTTAAATAAATTTACAAACACTAATTAACTAAGATTTATTAATTAACACATTCACAGTCGTCATCTTCACATTTCATTATATTTTCAACGACATGATCAATACAATCATTCGTAATATTATCTTTAGATTCATCTTTAGGTTCCTCTATAGGTTCCTCTATAGGTTCCTCTATAGGTTCATCTATAGGTTCATAGATTTCCTCATCAATTTCTTGAGTATCGGTTTCTTGAGTTTCTTCCTCATCATCAAATCCTGTATCTTGACTCTCAACTAACCAGCCGATATTTAAGGCATTTGTAATAGATAATATGTCCTCAATTTTCACACCAGATATTTCTGCTAACTTTTCCAACAAAAAGTTGATTAAAAATTCTAAATAAGAAATAATTCGGTAATTAATTAATCATGTTAACCTTTTTCTGCAGTCATTTTCATCACTTTAAAACTATATTATAAGTTTGTTTATAGATTTTCTTTGTTAAATTTGCATGTCATTTGCATCTTATTTGCAATTAATAAAGAGAAAAAAACAAATCTGACTAATACATTTATTAAATATAACATTAAAATATTTGTGAAAGTCTAGCAGACATAATTTTCCAAATAGGAGAATATACATCATTATTATCAACTTTATATCCCTGGATTGNTACATCATTATTATCAACTTTATATCCCTGGATTGCAATTGTTATATACCAATTTTCATTTTCTTTGAAACTGATTTCATCAAAAGCATCATAAAATCTTGCATATCTATTGTTGAACCATGCATGTTGATTACATGATAGATTCGAATCTATCCGTTTAAAAACATCATCAATAGTTTTGACATCAATCATTGAAAGCGTGCCGGATAAGAATTCAAATTTAGTTGGAATTAGCTTGACTGGTGCAACCAATTTCATATTGATTTCTTCTTTCAAAAAATACATTTTGTAGTTGTGGAACATTTGAACTGGTTGTACCATTTCTTTAGGTTTTTCGGTGCATGAAATTTTCTTGGTCATAGTGAATAATGATTAAATTTAAATGTTACAGGGTTTTTATACCTTTGACTCATGCCTATCAACCAATCAGATTACAGCATGTCTTTGTTTAAATTTGCATTTCATTTGCATTAATGCTGCATTTATGTTCTATTAATGTACATATTATTAATGTTTTATTATTATTTGTGTCATAGTATTATTACTATTTCTATTATTACTATTTATATTATTATTATTACTATTTCTATTTTTACTAATTATATTTCTATTATTATTACTATTATTATTACTATTATTATTATTATTTATTACTATTTCAAATATAAAAAAAAACACAATACAAAAATACATTTATTGGTATCCAAAATCCACAATCCGGGAGTAATGAAACCTTCTCCCATTCAACATATCGCCGATAACGATCGGCACAACATGAGCATCCGATGATGCACTGGTACTCCGGCTCCATTTGTTTGATGGTTCTGTTTATCTTAATATCCCATAAGAACTGGTGAAATACCTCCATTATTCTAATTTGGAGTGTGTAGAAAATGAGGTCCGGAATTATTTCTGCTTCTCGATCCTTGATAATTTCAATAATTTGAGGATAATAATATTTTATCCTATTGATCATAACTTCTAAATATTTTTTCTAAAATAATAAATAGTAATAATGTGAAAATAAAAATTTAAAATTTACCGTAATCGTCAATATCCTTCATGAGGTTTTCAGAGCTTGGTAATTGTACATGGTGTTGAAAAAATGAATTCTAAACAAAAACAGTTTGTTTAAATCAATCAATACCAATTAGAAATTAACCAATTAGAAATCAACCAATGAAATTAATCTCATTTCGAACATTGTCAACAAATTCTCTATACTCCAAATTTCTCAACCCCAGCATGACAACCTTTCCACTAGCAAACACGTTGACACATATAGGGTTATATTTTAATAGTCTTAGTGCCGGAAACAATTCCGGTTCAAACATACAATCACATTTTTTCGACATGTTATATAAATTGATACTATGTCCCATATCCATAGTAACGGTAATTGATTGGATTATAATATTATTTATTCGATATTGTAATTTATTAATATCCAAAGGTTTCTTACATCCCATGATTCCTGCATTTACCAGTCTTGAAAAATATTATCGGATATTTCCCGCTTCTATCGATAATTTGCTGGGTTTCCCTGGTGGGAACCTCATATTCGATACATCAAAATTTCCTCGATAATTTATATTTGCTAACATTATTAAATCATTTATGAAAATTAGTCTTTATATATAAATTGAGCACGAGTTCATTAAATCATTGAATATAAACAAATACACATATATAAAATTTTTGAAATGGAATTAAAAAATGATGCAGTATACCAAATCGTTGGTCCGAGTGGTAGTGGAAAAACATTATTTGTTTGTAAATTACTAAAATCAAATTTATTCAAATCAAAATTCAACAGGATTTATTGGCATAGGGGTGCTGATGAAGAACATGGATTAACTCAATCAAGTTTCTGTAAATTAAAAAACATGAAAAATAGTAAGGGGATTCGATAAAAACTGGTCCAGCCGATTAAAGAAAGGTGATGTCATTATTATCGATGATTTGTATCAAGAAGCTAATAAAGAAAAAGATTTAAATAATTTATTTACAAAGATCAGCAGACATGTCGGTGTAACAGTTATTTTCATAACACAAAATCTATTTCATCAAGGTGGGGCACATCGAACACGTAATTTAAATGTACAATATTTAGTCATTTTCAAGAATCCTAGAGATGCAACAGTGATTGATTTTCTTGCACGCCAAGCATACCCTAACAATCGTAATTTTCTTATCAGTGCATTTCAAGATGCTACAAAATACCTCATGGATATATATTTCTTGATTTCACACAACAATGTCCCGATGATTTACGAGTAAAAACAGATATTTTCAACCAAAAGGTGCCATGGTTTATAAACAAAGTTGAAAACCTCTATGAATAATAATGTTTCTAAAAGCAAGGGTGAAAAAATATTAAGAAATTAAGAAAAGGTATTAGAAAGACTATTAAAGTTCCAAAGGTTCCACCAACAACTAGTTATACACCATCTAAAAAACTTGTAACTGAAAATTTCTCTGCAATGAATCTTATTTCGAAAAATCCAAAACTAAACGTAAAACCCGTAAAACCCGTAAAACTAGTAAAAAAGTAGTTAAAAATCATCGCAGTTTTCCATTTTTTAATGCATTGTTAAAGGCCCCGAGTATGAAAAGAATGAATATATTGCAATCATTCCCAAATTTTGTTGTCAATGATTTACTCAATATTATACTTAAAGTTAAAATCAGTAAATCAAAAAAGCATTTATTGAGCAAACATAGGAAACCATTGTTATCTTTAGTAAATAATAAAAATCGTAAGCAAATGAGGAAAATTATATATAAAACAACAAGGTGGATTTATTGGTGCATTAATACCTCTGGCATTATCCTTATTAGGTGGAGTTGTAGGAAATCAATCATAAACAATGGGTGCTAATCCTTCATTGCCCGACATTAAATTTAATTTTAAATCTTCTTGTTGTAATGGAGAAGATTTGGACGAACCCAGAAGACGAAGCCGGTTTCGGTGGAGTGGCAAAATTAAACAAAAGAGTTCCGAATTCGAAAAAAGAAACCCAGAAGTGGTTATCAGATCAGCTTGCGTACAGTTTGAACAAACCAATGCGGAAAAGATTTCCAACAAGAGCGTATAAAACATTCGGTATTGACGATTTATGGCAAATGGATTTGATGGAGATGATACCTTATTCGAAAATTAACAATGGGAATAAATATATTTTAACATGTATTAATGTATACAGCAGGTTTGCACGAGCAATACCAGTCAAGGCAAAATCTGTAGAAGAAATGTCCAAGGCAATTAATATTTTATTTAAAGATGGACATCCTAATAACTTGCAAACAGATTTAGGTATTATTATTATTATTATTATTATTATTATTAATATTATTATTATTATTAATATTATTATTATTATTATTATTATTATTATTATTATTATTATTATTATTATTATGTTAGGTAAAGAATTCTACAATAGCAAAGTTAAGCAAATCCTCGATAAACTGAAAATAAATCACTACTCGGTACATTCTCAATACAAAGCTGCCCATGTTGAAAGATTTAATCGAACATTGAGAGATAGATTAAAGAAATTGTTCGTGCATCAAGGTAATAAAAAATGGGTAAATGCTTTACCGAAAATAATAACAAGTTATAATCATTCATCACATCGAGGACTGAATGGATTGAGACCGGTTGATATTACATCAAAAACATCATTGACTCCTAAAAAACTTTGGTGTTACATCATTGACTTTGTCGAAAAATACTGATTATAGAGAAACATATATTCAAGATTTCGAGAATGACAATTACTGTGCAACATATATATGCAGAGTATTGTTAGAAATCTGGGTTATTTAGATAAAAATTTGAATTGCGGAATAACTCTAGAAGATTTTAAAAGCAAATACCCATTTTTTACATTTGTTTTAGCCCCTGATTTCGATTTAAATCAAAGTCAATTACCTCAAAATGGAAATTTACGACTAGATATAAAGTTTGCAAAAGCTATTACTGAACCAGTACATGTTATAATATATGGAGTATTTGAAAATGAAGTTCAAATTACAGCAAATAGAACTGTGTTGGTATAAATGTATATTGAAACACAAAAAGTTGTCATGGAGTAAGTTGTTTTTTATACTCTGGATTTATTTAAATAGTTCTGTTCAGGTCAATAAAATCGGAAAACAGATATTGGGAAATGAATTTGTTGGAGTTTTTAAATAAAATGGCCAACAATAATATATTAAGAACACTATTAACGACAATGGGTAATTTATTTTATTTTATTTTATTATATTTTATTTTATTATTTTAGAACCATTCGATTGGTATCAAGTAACTCAAGACGACTCAATTTTATATGTTGAAAATATCTTCAGTAATTTTATCATTTATTTTTTATTAAAATTAATTTTATATATTTTAGATCCAATTGTTAATAGTGATGATGAAGATATTATATTTATAGGCGAAACTACTGCCCCGGTTATTGATGTTGGGCAAAACCAGGTTTTCAATGAAAAAAGTAAATTTATTTTAGTATTTTATTTTTAAACAATTTTTTTTTTTAGTATTTAATGTTGATATTGACGAAACAGAAAATGCAATCAATTGTGGTGAAACAGAAAATGCCCACAATTGTGAGGATGTTCAAAGTGATGATGAAGATATTATATTTATAGGCGAAACTACTGCCCCGGTTATTGATGTTGGGCAAAACCAGGTTTTCAATGAAAAAAGTAAATTTATTTTAGTATTTTATTTTTAAACAATTTTTTTTTTAGTATTTAATGTTGATATTGACGAAACAGAAAATGCAATCAATTGTGATGAAACAGAAAATGCCCTCAATTGTGAGGATGTTCAACAAAATGCCCTCAATTGTGAGGATGTTCAACAAAATGCCCTCAATTGTGATGAAACAGAAAATGCCCTCAATTGTGAGGATGTCGTCTCTGAAGAGGAATCGGATTCCGACATGGAATCTGAATGTAAGTCTTATTTATTTTTTATATATATATATATATATTTTTTTTTTACATATATTTAAAATTTCGTAAGCACTTTTTTTTAAATATTTTGATAAAAATTTTTTAAATATTTGGATAAAATTATGATGAAACTTATGACGAAAATGATTTATGATTTATGCCCAAAATTATGAAGAAAATGATTTATGCCCAAATTATGATGAAAATGATTTATGCCCAAATTATGAAGAAAATGATTTATGATGAAAATGATTTATGATTTATGCCCAAAATTATGAAGAAAATGAATTATGAATTTATGATGAAAATGATTTGCGACCAAAATTATGTTGAAAATAAATATGACGAAAATTATGACGAAATTTATGAAGAAAATGATTTATGATTATATGAAGTAAATACTACGTTTTTGAAATATAATGAAATTATTGTGAAAATATTTAAAAAAGTGCTTACAAAATTATAGTTATAAAATAAATCCTTGTAGTTTGCAATGTGCATCTACAATAGTTAAAATAATAATATTAATAATAATAATAATAATAATAATAATAATAATAATAATAATAATGAAAATAATAATAATAATAATAATATAAATAATCTGACCCTTCTACTGTAGTCTACAGTGAGCATGTAGCTACATAGTAGTCTGCAGTCAGCATGCAGCTACATCTCTATATATATATAATAATAATAATAATAATAATAATAATAATAATAATAATAATAATAATAATAATAATAATAATAATAATGAAAATGAGGAAAATGAAGAAAATATTATGCTGAAAATGCAGTGCTCATCCAATACACGTGCAAGTTATAACAAAGACATGACCTTAAATAGTTAAGTATTAACATTTATTATTATACAAGTTTTCATTACAAAGACTTGTATAATAATGAATGATAATAACATCAAAATATCGACATTGCGATATTTGATTTTTTTTTTATTATTATTTATATGTTAATGAATTAATTTTTAAAAATTAATTTATATAGTTTTTTTTATCAGGTTCTTTTTTCCCAAGATATTGCATGTCGTCAATCGGTCATGGTATTTCATGTTATAAAAACATGAAAAAATATTACATGCATAAATTTAATGGCATCAACTTTTTTATATGCCCCATATGCAAAACTTCCCAGAGCGTTAGATATAAAGAATTTTTTAAACAACATTCAAATCATTTAAATTCTTTTAAATTAAATAAAAAAGACCTATTTAGGGAAATTAATAAAAATAACTGTGATATTTTAAATATTATGCAAAATAAAACATCAAAAAATAAGAGACCTGCTGAAAATATAGAAAATAATATACCTAATAAAATTATTAAAAAGGAAGTCATCGAAATCAGTGATGATGATGACTCTATAAATATTGTAAATAATGAAATTATACCTATTATAAATAAGAAATTGTACCTATTATACCTATTATACCTATTATAAATAATGAAATTATAAATAATGAAAATATTGTAGATAATGAAATTATACCTATTATAAATAATGTAGATATTATAAATAATGAGTTGATTCAATTTGGAGGTTCTTCCTTAGAGAATGAACCCTTAATCACAATAAATTTAAATGGCGCTATCAAGACTTTACGTTTTGATGTATCAGATGCGCAATTAATTAAAATAATTTTAACTGATAAAATCAAAACTAAATTAATAAAGAAATTAATAAAATGGGGAGCGTCAAAATTCAATTTGCGATATTAATTCGATTTGAAAAAGATGGTGAAATCCGTGACAATTACTTTCTAATAATGCAACGACATTTTCTGATGACTTTTTAAACGAAGGGGTTCATAAACTTAATGAAAAAATAGAACAATTTACATATTTAGGCAGTGGATGGCGCGTTATCAACATTCTTGAGATACATTTTATTATCACTAAATATGAACCAATTAGTCGCTTGGCAGGACATCAATATATTAAAACCCCTTCTGAATTGAAAAATAAGAAAGCTATACTTAACATCAAAAATAGCGACGATAAATGCTTTCTGTATTCCATTCTTTACTTATTAAAGAAAGATCAAATAGGTGAAAATCCTCAAAGAGTATCTAAATATACTGAATTTTTGAGTGAATTAAAATATGACGAAGTCACGGATTGTCCCATGAAATTAATCAACATTCCTAAATTTGAAAAGAAAAACAAATTTAAAATTAGCCATTAATGTGCTTTCATACACTCCAACTATAATAATTGATGACGATGAAACCCCTGATAATTATGTCTTTCACCATCCTCATTTAAGTCTTATCCATCGATCTAAGGTCACTGACGGAAACCCAATTTATTTGTTATTATTAGAAAATAAGGATCGATATCATTATACTGCTGTGACCAATATCAATAGACTAATGAACTGCCATCGGAACCCGGACTGTAACGTTCAAATAAGATGTCAATGGTGTCCACACTGTCTTAACGGGTTCCGATTAGATAACGCGTTTAATATTCATGTTGCATTATGTGCCAAAAATCAGACAGACAGACAGACAGACCCTTTACACTTTACCCTCAAATAAAAATCTCGAATTTCAAAATTTTTCAAAAACAATAACACCACCTTTTGTAATTTATGCCGATTTTGAGTCGGTTTTACCCCCTGATGTTCGTCATCATCAAATTCATATGCCTAGTTCAGCAGGCCTTTTATTAATAAATAATTATAAAAATACTAAACAATATTTTGAATTTTATGGCCTTGACTGTATTACTGATTTTCTTAAAAAAGTTGAGGAAATTGCTACTACTGTTGTGATACCGTATTATGATATGGAAGGTAATAAGTTGATAGGACCGATGTCTTTCATTGAGGAACGTCCAGTTTAAATCTTGTCGAAATTGCTACTTATGTAAAAAACCTTTAGTAAATCCGGTAAGAGACCACTGTCATTTCTCTGGTAAATATCTAGGGGCATCTTGCCGAAAATGTAATGTTGCTCGTCGAATTTATCGTCTACTACCTATTGTCTTTCATAATTTACGAGGTTATGACCTCCACCATATTTTAAAACACGGTCTCAATGGCTTTCCATCTTGGGACTTGAACATAATTCCTACCTCAACCGAAAAATTTATTTCGTTAATTGTACATATTAATAAATTGGCTGTGAGATTTATAGATTCTATGCAATTTGTTAATTGCTCTTTAGCTAAGGCGGTGAAAACACTAACTTCTCTTCCTTTAACTTCGTCTGTCTTTCAAGGTACTATAGTTGACTGTAAAGGTATTTTTCCGTATGATTTTTGCTACCTCGTTTGATGTTCTTGAGACTACATATGAACTACCTCCTATTTGGTCTGGTGTTAGCGAAGATGAGTACGCTAAGGCACAACTAATCTGGACTCAGCAAAACTGTATAAATTTGCGTGACTATATGTTAACCTACCTCAAACTCGATGTATTCCTACTCGCTGATTACTTTCAACAATTCCGGGCCAATGCCATTGCATACAATGGAACCTTTAAATTTCTATGGAATTCCCGGTATGTCATGGGCCTCAGCGCTTATGACATTAACGGAACCCATAGAACTTTTACAGGACATGGAAATGTTCAATTTTTACGAGGGAGGAATACGGGGTGGGTTAACATTTGTTAACAAACATTACACGGCTGCTTCAGATGATACAGAATTATTGTATATTGATATAAATAATCTGTATGGTTGGGCTCTTAGCCAAAGTCTTCCCCATGGTGATTTTACTTGGTGTATGATGGCTTGAATGAAGTTTTGGATGAGTGTGTGAATGTTGCGGATATCGAAACACTTCCATATGGATATACTATGGAAGTTGATATCGAGATTCCGATTGATTTCCATGATTTTTTTAAATGACTTTCCGATTGGACCGGAAAAGATGTGCCCACCTAACTCAAAAGTTGAGAAGCTGATGCTCACGCATTATCCAAAGAAGAACTATGTTCTTCATTGGAGGCTTCTCAGGCTTTATCTTTCACTTGGGGCTAAGGTTGTAAATATACACAGAGCTATAAAATATAAACAAAATCATATCTTTAAACATTATATCGATAAAAACACTAACTTGCGTGCTAATGCAGTTAGTGAAATATATAGAGATTTATTTAAATTATATAATAATAGTCTGTACGGTAAATCCGTAGAGAACCTTAAAAAGAGGATGAATTTGCGACTATGTAATTCATCTGAAAAATTAATTACATATTCGTCAAAACCTGCATTCAGAAAAACAATTGAAATAGCTGATGATCTGTTTGCCGCGCATCTCAATAAGGACTCTATATGTTTGGATAGACCCAGCTACATCGGACAATCAGTACTGGATCTATCCAAACTACGGATGTATCAGTTACAGTATATAGAGCTACAACGATATCGGGATATTTATAATTGTGAAATTAATTTAGTAGCGGGTGATACCGACTCTTTCTTTTTAGAGGTTAAAATTTAAATTAGATATCTTATTACAAGCGATGATTTCGGATGACCTTTTAGATACTTCAAATTACGATCCCTCTCATCCTTTATATTCCAGGCGACTTGACTCAGTTATAGGCAAGTTTAAGGATGAGAGTAAAGGGTTAGGATATAGTAAATGGGTTTTCTTACGTCCTAAATGTTACAGCCTATTAGGAAATAAGTCAACAATGAGGCTAAGGGCGTAAAATTACCGGGGACCGACATCAAACATCAATCTTATTTAGACTGCTATAACAACAACACAGTCATGTCGGTTCCTCAAACTAGAATAGGAACCCGGAATCATCAGCTGTTTACTTTTAAAAACTCAAAAATAGCTTTAAATAATCACGACGATAAGAGCTTGGGTAGGGAAAAACTCAAGTTTTGCATATGGACATTATAGAGGGGTCGATGTCTTAGATGATAGTGGTAATATCGTCATGCCTGAAACGGATCCTGTCATTCGAGATCAACAATTCAATGAAATATTCAATTCAATAATTTAAAGCTATATTTTGGGTCAATTATTTAACATTGTGATTATATTTGTGTAAATACGATATTGAATAAAAATTTGTAATTATGTCGAATAAAAAATTTGTAAATATTTAGTTATTTTGTTTGTCAACTTTTTATGGTATAATTTTTGTTATAAATTTTATAATAATCAACTATGTTTTTAGTTATTTGTGATAGAAAGTTGAAATTATATAATAATAATAATAATAATAATAATAATAATAATAATAATAATAATAATAATAATAATAATAATAATAATAATAATATATAGCTCATTCGAAAGGTCTCGGATTGAGCTTTAAAATGAGCTATCGATTATTAATTTTCGTTGACGGGAACTTTGAATAAATTCAAAATAAAATAATAAATTTTTAAAAAATAATAATAAAAATAATAATAATAATAATAATAATAATAATAATAATAATAATAATAATAATAATAATAATAATAATAATAATAATAATAATAATAATATATAGCTCATTCGAAAGTTCGTGGATTGAGCTTTAAAATGAGCTATCGATTATTAATTTTCGTTGACGGGAACTTTGAAAAAATTAAAAATAAAATAATAATATTTTTTTAAAAATAATAATAAAAATAATAATATTTTTAAAAATAATAATAATAATAATAATAATAATAATAATAATAATAATAATAATAATAATAATAATATATAGCTCATTCGAAAGTTCGTGGATTGAGCTTTAAAATGAGCTATCGATTATTAATTTTCGTTGACGGGAACTTTGAAAAAATTAAAAATAAAATAATAATATTTTTATAAAAATAATAATAAAAATAATATTTTTAAAAATAATAATATGACCTTGATGAGTCATCGCGGTGACTCATATGACCTTGGGAATGACCTTGGATGAGTCATGCGACCTTGAAAATGCCCTTGATGAGTCATATGATGACTCAGATGACCTTGAAAATTTTTGATGAGTCATGGTATGAGTCATATGCCCTTGAAAAATTTTGATGAGTCATGGTATGAGTCACGTGACCTTGAAAATGACCTTGAATGAGTCATACGACCTTGAAAGAGTCATACGCCCTTGAAAATGACCTTGAATGAGTCATGGTCTTTGTTTAAAAAAATTTTATGACTCGTCGTATGAGTCATATGACCTTGAAAATGACCTTGATGAGTCATAGTATGAGTAGGAGAAGGTGAAAATGATCAGCCAGCAGCAAGAGTAGGTGAAAATGATATTTTTTAAAAATATTAAAATTTGTTTTTATTTTAGATGAATTGCCAATGTGGAATGTTAAATCAAATTAATCAAGCAATCCAAAGCAATTGCATTAATTGCTGCCACCAGCCTGGTGTGGGACCTTGTCCAATAGATCACCTCGGGATGATTAAAAAAATTAATCATTTCAAGGTGCATTGCACACAGTGCCCCAGGACTGTACGTGCCTCCGGGATGGCGCGCACATTAGGAGAAGTAATTTTTTTTTTATATATAATATTTTTAATAATTTTTTAGTGCATCCTAAACAACAAGTTGATGATCCGCCAGTGGATGAGGCGGTGGTGAATGGCGGTCTTGAAGACAAGGAACACACGTCGAGAAACCTCTCAAATCTAAGATACGCATATATGGAAATGACTACACTTGGCCCATGGCAACAACATCCCATGAAGTGTTTGGCTAAGTGCGATACTTTATTGAGGAGTAGGCTTCTTATTCTTTGCCTAAATAGGTCAAATTTAGCTTTTAGGCAAATGCTCCTTACAGGCGTTTCATTTGCTAGATCTACAAAGGATTTCTCTGCTGACAGCGTCAAAGGTTTAATATCGTTTGTAGATTTAAGCATTATTCCTAGATTCGAGATAGCTCTTAATCTGTCTTATTTGTCTGTCCTTCATAACAAGAACGAGAATGAAGAAAAAACATCATATTTTAAGATGTTTTCCAAGATCATTAGTGAAGAACTAAAGCTAAGAGATTCCAGGCCTGAATACATGGGTGAAAAAGATCCACCAGGAGATGACTACAAATCACACGAGTTTTCCAGAAGTCATTTAATGGGCTGTGGGCGTGCGATCCACAAATATTTGAGCTCAGTTTACCCTAAGAGCGATGACGAAATTACAGACAGAATACTCTCTGCACTCGATTCTAAGACTCTTCTCGATTTCGCCACAACAAAAGCCTCGGCGTGCGAGATGAGTGACGATAAGTATTCAAAAACCGTGATCATGAACAAAAGAGAAAAGTGCATAGGGGAGACCATCAAATGGATTAGGCTCTGCAACAGTGAAGGCATTGAATTGAATACACACCTGTTCAGACAGTTTTCGCTTTATTTAGAAAGATTGGAGGCTAAAGGAAGGGTGCAAGCAAATATGTTCAAGAAGTTACAGATAGGTGGCACAAGGGAAATATTCGTGCTAACTTTTAACAGTAGAATATGCATAAACTACCTGGAGACTGTTAGCAAGAGTATTTGTGAGGTGCTACCTGGCGAGATGTTGACTAAAGGCACTCAGAAGTTGCATTCCGTGGATGAACATTTCTCTTCCTTTAGCGGCCGTAAGACTGTGACCATTGCGAACTCATCTGACGCTAAGACATGGTGTCAACAATTTGTTATGAAATCTTTTGCCATTCTGCTGATTTCTTTTTTACCTGAGAAAATTTCAAGAGTCTGCTGTAGAATTTTAAATTTGGTTACAAAAAAAGAGCTAGAATTGCCAAAGTCACTGCTGGAATTGTTTCACCAGCATAGACAAATAGTTAGCTTCCAGAAAGAAGTAAACATTTTGAAAGCTCAACACTTGTCTGCAGATGGAGAACACGACCTAATCAACGTAGAGAGCAGATTCTTGAAAAACAGGTCGAACATGATGCAGGGCATACTCCATTATACGTCATCGCTTCTGCACACTGGTGCTCTTTTATTGTGGAAAGACTATGCAATGTGGAAATTAGATAGCTTAGGTTTCTCTGATTTTTCCATCTTACACATGCAGTCTTCGGATGACTCGTCTATCTTAGTGACCTTCGATATAAGTGGTGATTGCAGGAGAGTGGTGGTGAGGAAATTGTTTTTTGCAAAAATTCTATTAATTGCGTGAGAACACAGCATGAGATATTGGTCTGCAAGATCATCCTATGAAAAGAGTACCCTAGCTGCCAGCTCTGGAATTTTTGAGTTTAATTCCGACTGGCACTGCAAGAACACAATCTTGAGACCTACCATCAAATATATAATCAACTCAATAGATTCAGTGGTTAAAATCAAAATCGACGATAGGCTACACCAATATTCGAATTCACGGCAACAGTTGATAAAGAACGGGTGTTGCTTAAAGTTAGTAAGCTTATGTGACCTTCTGCAGTGCGTTTCTCACTATTCATATTTTGGCTTAAACAACAACTACGAACATTTTAAAGTCTTTTATGAAACTCTAAAGACAAAGCCTCATCCTTCTTTAGGCAAATACTTCCTCGAACCACCTTACACGTCAGGCATGGATAGTTTCAGGATGGCACTGTATAGCTCATATATAAATGACTCGTCTGTTAGAGCTGTGTTAAACATCAAACACGCTATTGACCTCAATATCATGAGCTCTGAGGATCCATTGTTTTTAAAAGTGAATTTATAAGTTGGTCAGAAAGCTAAGTTCAAGAGATTCAAAGACAGATTGAAAATAGATACTGATCTTGTTGAAACAGTGGTGAAAGCTGACCCAGAAGTTGCTTTCAGGCTACCGTTGAATGCAAAGGAGCTTCTAATTACACTATATCACAGGTGCTCTCAAAATACAATGATGGAAGCCTTAGACTACTCTTGCCCAGCCGTCTTGCATGCAACCTCATGCTATGTGACTAGAGAAAGAGTTTTGAGTGTCATCGAAGAAAAACCTGGCACAAAAGAGGGAAGGAAAATGACTCTGTTGGAACTCATCAGGGAGTTTCCTGTGACATTCTCCACACCAGACGAGGATTTTGAGAAAATACTGTTCCCTGAGAGAGTGTTCTTTAAGAGCTTAATTCAATTCAACTTTGAACTTTCTCAGAGAACTTTAGTTTCTTCAGACAGGCTGAGAAATAAATTTGTGACTGTGCGAGTGTTGAGAGAAGCAGTGGTGTCAAATTTCCCACTTTTGCTCTCTGCAAAGAGAAATGGTTCCATCAGCCAATTCAAGGTGGTAGGCTTTTAAAAGTTGCTGCATTCTCGAAATACAAATTGCTATTTCCTTGGCTATCTGAAACCTTTGAAGATACAATAAGAGAAAGTCCTTTTCCAAATGCATTTAGTTTACATTCTTTTTTGTCCTCGATTATATCAAAGAGCAGGTGCATTGAGATTACTGGCCCAATAAGAAAATGTAACACTGTATTTGGCACTGTCTCTGAGGCAGCTGTCAATTGTTATTGGCCAAGATTCTCTCTGCAGCAAAGTTTAACTATCAGACAATTTGACAAGACAGAAGAAGACAGAACATTTCTATCATTAAAGACAAAATTATGGAGGCTGTCCAAATGTCCTGATGGAGGGTCAAAACAGAGTAATCAATTTAATCATTCTAGAGTGCATTGCCACATTTGCCCCAGGATTGTACGTGCCTCCGGGCTGTTGCGGCACATCAGAATGAGTAATTTATTTTTTTATTATATATAATATTTTAATTAATTTTTTTAGTGCATCATGTGCCTCCTCCACGTGTGCCTCCTCCGCGTGTGCGTGTGCCTGTCCCGCCAGTAGCACCAGGTGGTGTTACACTTGAAGCGGTGCTACAAGGTATTTATAAAATTTTTAAAAATATTAAAATTTGTTTTTATTTTAGATGAATTGCTAGTGCCAAATGAATAACCAAATCAATCAATTGCTGCAACCAGCCTGGGGTGGGCACTTGTCCCGAAGATCACATCGAGTTGATTAACAAGTTTTATTTTAGATGAATTGTCAATGCCAGATGAGAAACAATATAAATCATTTACTGCAAGTAAATTGTTTAAGTTGCTGTAATCAGCCTGGGGTAAACAATTGTCCGGAAGACCACACCCAGTTGATTAAGAAATTTAATCAGTGCAAGGTGCATTGTCTTACGTGCACCAGGAACTGTACGTGCCTCCGGGATGGCGCGGCACATTAGGAGAAGTAATTTATTTTTTTAT
>CAUHTR010000108.1:0-203984 GCA_959609185.1 Schmidtea polychroa
TCTTATCCGGCACGCTTTCAATGATTGATGTCAAAACTATTGATGATGTTTTTAAACGGATAGATTCGAATCTGTCGTGTAATCAACACGCGTGGTTCAACAATAGATATGCAAGATTTTATGATGCTTTTGATGAAATCAGTTTCAAAGAAAATGAAAATTGGTATATAACAATAGCAATCCAGGGATATAAAGTTGATAATAATGATGTATATTCTCCTATTTGGAAAATTATGTCTGCTAGACTTTCACAAATATTTTAATGTTATATTTAATAAATGTATTAGTCAGATTTGTTTTTCTCTTTATTAATTGCAACATAAATGCAAATGACATGCAAATTTAACAAAGAAAATCTATAAACAAAATTATAATATAGTTTTAAAGTGATGAAAATGACTGCAGAAAAAGGTTAACATGATTAATTAATTACCGAATTATTTATTATTTAGAATTTTTAATCAACTTTTTGTTGGAAAAGTTAGCAGAAATATCTGGTGTGAAAATTGAGGACATATTATCTATTACAATGCCTTAAATATCGGCTGGTTAGTTGAGAGTCAAGATACAGGATTTGATGATGAGGAAGAAAACTCAAGAAACCGATACTCAAGAAATTGATGAGGAAATCTATGAACCTATAGATGAACCTAAAGATGAATCTAAAGATAATATTACGAATGATTGTATTGATCATGTCGTTGAAAATATAATGAAATGTGGAGATGACGACTGCGAATGTGTTAATTAATAAATCTTAGTTAATTAGTGTTTGTAAATTTATTTAAAATGTTATTTAAAAATTTATTTAAAAATCAAACAAAAATAACTTTTGTACCACTAATGATAAAAATTATTTCTATGGCTTCAAAGATAGATTTTCGTCTGGCCTTCAAAATGATGTATAAATATTTAAATAATTTTGAAAACTCAAAAGGTTCTGGGAAGTCAAAAGGTAGGTCACCGCTAGATCACTTAATAATATTTTGAAAAATAATAATAATTTTAACCAAATTAGTGTCTGACTAAAAAATTAATAACTTTTGTACCACTGATGATAAAAATTATTTTAATGGCTCAAAAGATAGATTTTCGTCTGGCCTTCAAAATGATGTATAAATATTTAAATAATTTTGAAAACTCAAAAAGTTCTGGGAAGTCAAAAGGTAGGTCACCGCTAGATCACTTAATAATAATATGACCTTGAAAATAATAATATTTTGAAAAATAATAATAATTTTAACAAAATTAGTGTCTGACTAAAAAATTAATAACTTTTGTACCACTAATGATAAAAATTATTTCTATGGCTTAGAAGATAGATTTTCGTCTGGCCTTCAAAATGATGTATAAATATTTAAATAATTTTGAAAACTCAAAAGTTCTGGGAAGTCAAAAGGTAGGTCACCGCTAGATCACTTAATAATATTTTGAAAAATAATAATAATTTTAACCAAATTAGTGTCTGACTAAAAAATTAATAACTTTTGTACCACTGATGATAAAAATTATTTTATGGCTCAAAAGATAGATTTTCGTCTGGCCTTCAAAATGATGTATAAATATTTAAATAATTTTGAAAACTCAAAAAGTTCTGGGAAGTCAAAAGGTAGGTCACCGCTAGATCACTTAATAATAATATGACCTTGAAAATAATAATATTTTGAAAAATAATAATAATTTTAACAAAATTAGTGTCTGACTAAAAAATTAATAACTTTTGTACCACTAATGATAAAAATTATTTCTATGGCTTAGAAGATAGATTTTCGTCTGGCCTTCAAAATGATGTATAAATATTTAAATAATTTTGAAAACTCAAAAAGTTCTGGGAAGTCAAAAGGTAGGTCACCGCTAGATCACTTAATAATATTTTTGAAAAATAATAATAATTTTAACCAAATTAGTGTCTGACTAAAAAATTAATAACTTTTGTACCACTGATGATAAAAATTATTTTAATGGCTCAAAAGATAGATTTTCGTCTGGCCTTCAAAATGATGTATAAATATTTAAATAATTTTGAAAACTCAAAAAGTTCTGGGAAGTCAAAAGGTAGGTCACCGCTAGATCACTTAATAATAATATGACCTTGAAAATAATAATATTTTGAAAAATAATAATAATTTTAACAAAATTAGTGTCTGACTAAAAAATTAATAACTTTTGTACCACTAATGATAAAAATTATTTCTATGGCTTAGAAGATAGATTTTCGTCTGGCCTTCAAAATGATGTATAAATATTTAAATAATTTTGAAAACTCAAAAAGTTCTGGGAAGTCAAAAGGTAGGTCACCGCTAGATCACTTAATAATATTTTTGAAAAATAATAATAATTTTAACCAAATTAGTGTCTGACTAAAAAATTAATAACTTTTGTACCACTGATGATAAAAATTATTTTAATGGCTCAAAAGATAGATTTTCGTCTGGCCTTCAAAATGATGTATAAATATTTAAATAATTTTGAAAACTCAAAAAGTTCTGGGAAGTCAAAAGGTAGGTCACCGCTAGATCACGATAATTAAAACAAAAAAAAAAAGTTCTTTGTTTCAATGACCTTGATGAGTCATTGTCTTTGTTAAAAATTTGACCTTGAAAAAAAAAATCTTAAAAAATTTTTTCCTGCCGGGGGGGGGGGGTGGGGGGGGGGGGTAGGTGATCTAGCGGTGACCTGATCTAGCGGTGACCAATCCATCTACTAGAGTCTGTGATTCAAAGCTCGAGATCGGATGAAATTTACAGCTTGGACAGTGATATCCATGGCAGACTTGAGTCTTTGTGGAAGAGTTCGTGATGCCAATGCATGGCGATGTAAAAAACAATGCAGAACCATAACATTTGGAGCCATCGCTCCTACCAATGCTCTAAAACCAGAATTTTTCCCTAGCATGGAAGGTGCACCTTCAGTACATATGAATCCTAACTTTTCCTTCCAATCAAGTTTATTTTCTGAAAAAAAAATCATCAATTATCTGGTACACATCAGTCGCTTTTGTAGTAGCTAATATCGGATGGCAGAACAAAAACTCTTCTCTAATACCAGTTTCGGTGGTATATCTAACAAAGGTTAAAAGTTGACTGCACTGAGCTACATCAGTACTTTCATCCAGTTGCAGACCAAAGGGAAGAGTTGTTTTCTTCAGTTCTGACATAAGTTGATCCAAAATATCAGATGATATTTCCACAATTCGACTTCTTATCACGTCATTTGAAAGAGGTACTGCCGCGATCTGATTTCTCTGTGGCTTTCCGAGAACAGCTTCTACCATTTCAAGAGCACAAGGCTTGACCAACGTTTCACCGATGGTATGAGACTTTTTGTTCTTTGCGATAAGATATGCTACTTTATAACTAGCTGCAACAAGTGGCTTTTGATTAATTCCAAAACCTAACTTGGTTAAAGTTCCTAATGACAGAATCGAGCTTTTTTCTGCTTGAGAGATTCAAGTGAGTCTCCAGAATTATTTGAATGCATTTTTGTAAAATGTTCAAGGAGTTTAGAAGGCCTCATATTATCATTGCAGAGAATTTTTGAGCATAGAAAGCATTGGGGTTTTTCGATTTTATCACGAACACAGCATGTAAATCCAAATTTCACATAATCCTCACTATATTTCCTTTTTTTTCGACATATTTCTTTTTTATTATTAGCGGTAACGAAATAATTAAAACAAGTTAAAAGAAATGCAACTATCAGCAGCCAATATAAACTTTATTAAACTTGAATATAAAAATGTATATAATTTTGAATTTTTTCAAAGGCTACTTGATTTCAAAAGAAACATAATTAATTAGAAATAGTTATGTACAAAAATAGAGAAATGCTAACATATTTAGCAAAAAAGTAATCGTTCAAATTTTATTTTGTATAATATAAATATGTACATAATAAATAAAACAAGTTTAAATTTTGAAGAATTTTTTTAAATTATTTTTTTTGTAAATAATTTTAATTTTTAATTTAAAAAAAACATAACAAAAATAAACAAAATCTCATACCTCCCCTATCACATTAGTATACCTCACCAAGGGAGGTATACCTCACCGGTTAAGAAACCCTGCATTACGAGAATAAACTTAAAGAAATAATAGAAAACTTGGAAAATAATGGAATTATAAGGAAATGTGAATCCTTTTGAAATTCACCAATTTTCCGTGTTGCGAAGAAAAATACAAATGAATAAAAATATTCGAATATACTTAGACTTCAGGTTATTAAATGAAAACACTATTAGACCGGCATTTCCAATTCCTAATGTTGATGAAATTTTGTACTCGTTATATGGATTTATTTATTTTAGGCCAATCGATTTAGAAACACATGCTATCAAGTTGAACTTGAAGAAGAATCAAAAGAAAAAAACAAGTTTTAATAAAAATTGTTTTAATAAAATGTCATTTGATATAGCAGCAACTCCATCAACATTTCAAAAACTAATCTTTATCATAGTTGGAGATATGATGTTGAAGAAATCACTAGAATATTTAGATGACATTCCAAAATTTTCCAAGACGATTGATGAACATAAGAAACGTATTGAAAAATTATTTAAAAGAATTAGCAATTCAGAGTTGAAAATCAATTTCGATAAATGTCAATTTTTAGTAATAGAATTATAATTTCTGAGACACCTGATAAAAAGAAAAGGTTTTAAAACTGACCCTGACAAAATTAGTACTATGATTAATTTTGGCAAACCTCATTGTGTAAAACACCTCCGTAGTTTTTAGGATTAACCAACTATTACCGGAAATTTATTAAAAACTATTAAAGTATATTCCAACCTTTAGAAAAATTAATTACGTAAACTAAGAATAAGATTCAATGGTCGGATGGGTGTGAAAAGATTTTGACAAATTTAAATATCAGATGGTCAACGCACCGATACTAGCACATCCGGATTTTGGAAAATAATTCATCTTTGATACAAAGACAATTTCGAACAATATGAGAATAGAGACAGTGTTATATTAATAATAAGTTGTACACAAACTGTGGAGATGTACTATCACAAATAGAATATACATTAATTGCCACAGTTCAGAAGACTACAAAACATTCCTCAGTAGAAATTATTTTTGGCAAACACATAAACAAACATTTGTTCATACAACGAGACATAACAGCAAATAAAAACATATCGGGCTATATCGAAAATATCAAAAGGAAGCAGCAGCGAATTATATACCAAATTAAAGAACGAGATAACACCAACCGTTACGACAATTATAAAAGACTTCACAAAACTTTCAACATTGGAGATAAAGTATTAGTTAAAATAGACTTACGAAATAAAGATCTATTTCGAGGTTATCTAGATTATGAAATGTTAATGAGTTATGAAATATTAGATAATTCATTTTCTACGATCATTCTGAATATTGAATGGTTAAAGCCTTTTAAAGCGGGTAATATAAGTAACCTAACAATTATCATGAATGGTTTTAAAAGTGTGTATGTTATTGTGTGTTTGAAATATCTCAAATTTCATGTTTATTATTACACAATAGTCTTCGATCCTAAAGAGATAAATACTTGAACTGATATGTAATAAAATAGATTTTAGAATTTACCAGACTTTGTATTATTTAACATGTATTATTAATAACACCAATTTTTCTACCTAAGTTTGACGATTGAGGTAACCAGTTTGAATTGAAAATAATCTATCATATTTGATGATCAATGATTGTAACAGTGTTTTTGTTTGTTAGACTGTCGTGGTATAGTAAGTTCAATATTGAAATTGGTATGCTATTGTAGTTACCTTTTTAAAAATGACAGTTTTAAAATACGTTTTGGTATCTACCCTGTAAAAATTGAACAGCGTTGGACAATATTTATATTTTTTGTTTGATTTGTGTAATAGGTACAACTACTATTACTACTATTTCTACATCGAAAAATTTGAAGAATTGGTCGAAAAAAATAACTAGTGACCTGTTTGTGCGCTAGTGCCATTGCACGTCGTTGCCAAAAATTCCAACTTATTAACAATATTCTGAAAATGTTCAGATAGTATCTGTTTAATTGTTATTGATAATGGAACTAAGGTTGATATTTCTTTATCCATACGATCAGCACCATTCAAGATACATTGTCGAAACACTTGATAAGACTGTATTGCTATATAAATCTTTACGAAAATCCGCATCGCATTTCATCATGCGGTTAAAAGCCGCATCATTTATACCGGCTAAATTAATTCTACAAATAGCACGAGTAACACGTAACTTTCATAAATTGCCATATTGCGAACGATACCTGAAGCGTACAAAGTAAGAAATGCATGAATTACAACATACATTAATGGTGCATTAAATGTCTCCAACATAATTTGAGTCATGGATACTTTGACAGCTTTGGGAATATCGAAAAGAACTTATCCATCAGTTATTGAAATTGCATTACCGGATGCGATAGATTTAAAATGAACAAAGATATATTTTTTAACACTAATGAATTAGTATCCATTCTATGAGTTAAACCATTTTATGTGTCATTAAATTCACTTTGATTCATGATAGAAATCGAAGAATTTTTAAACAATCGAAAAACACTCATAAAATTCCACATAAATTCCAGAAAACTTTATTTTTAAAAATCACAAAATATTCCCCTTTAAAATAATCCTACAAAGTATAATCATAAATTCCAAAACAATCGATTAAAAAAAATCATACAACCTCCAAAACCTGACTACTCTAGTCTGCGAACTGGCAAGAAGAAGTCTACGCACACAGGCGCGAGTAATCAGAATTAACCAATATCATTATACTCTTGTATTTACTTGTAAATCGTGTTTCGCAAAACAGTGATATTTTTGGAAACAACGATCCTCACAAAGAACTTTCCTGGGAGAAAACGGTTTTAGCATTAATAGTTGCTATATCATTTTGAATCTAGGGATCTATATTGAGGTCGTTGACTACGAATTTCATGACCTCACTTACCCGTTTGTGCCGGTGCCATTGTAGAAGGTCCCTAAATAGTTGTCTCATTCAATAATATAAAGATTTTTATTCTTGAATTATTTATTTCCATTTAAACAGTTTATTTATTATTTTTCTCTTTAAGAAAAGGATATCGAATTGGAAAAACAAAATACGAATTCCAATATTGACTCCATTTTGAGTAAGGAATTATTACTTATTATTTTGCTCTATCCTTAAAACTAAACATTATTTTTCGTATTTATCTTTGGTTTCACCATTAATCTTTATATTTAATTCAATAATTTTTATTTTAATATTTGTAAGACTATAGATCAAAAACAATATGTATGTTACCATATGTATTGTTTTTTCTAGTCTTAATCTTTTCTTTTCTCAAATGGTATGTCCTTTTATCTCTTCAAAACTAAGGTAGACAAAAATATAAGATAATTTTCGAATGCAATTTAATTTTTTTGTATATGAATATGTATATTGTAAGGAATTAGTAAATAATTTAATAATAATAATAATAATAATAATAATAATAATAATAATAATAATAATAATAATAATAATAATAATAATAATAATAATAATAATAATAATAATAATAATAATTTAATCCTTTTGCTGCAAATAATGTATTCAATAATAATAATACTAATAATGATAATAATTGTATATTAATTAATTTAGAATTAATTGAATATGAAGTGTAAATAATTATTATAAATAGTATATTAATAATTTAAATATAAATATAATTATAACACAATTATATAATTTAAATTAAGACAATGATTAAAGAATAAAGTATTTGATGTTTTCTTCCTAAAGATAGTGTTGGGATAAAATAATTATCTCGTTTGAATATTGTGAATAATAATAAATTTTTGAATATCGAAGTTTTTGTTAATTTAAATGAATACAATCCACATGCGGTCTACGCAGAATCACGCTCCTGATTAATTTTGTCAAACCTGCAGATTCTTTTAAAATTGGAGATGATTTTCTCCAGTTCATTGAAGAGATTGAGAATTTTTTAGCCGTTGAATATCGAAGAACGATTTTATGAAAATCTGTCAAGGCATTTTTGACAATAAATGCAATCAATAAATATGAAGAAAATAACAATACAAAGAACTTCAAAGAAAGACTCAAAATTAGCTATCAATATAAACAAGGTGAAGATTCGGTCAAGGAATTTTGCCAGAAAATCTAAAAATATGCTGATAAAATTTTGAAGCATAAATTGGATAAAGAAAACTTGGTCCACGCAGTCTAACCCATCTACTTAACTATCAATAGCAAATGGTGGCTTTTTAATATAGTAAACTAAAGGCCTAATATTTGTAAAATACTTTATTGTTTTGATGACTTTACGATAGTAACATACATAGCAGAAACATTGTATGATACGTTACGGGAGCAATTTTGTTAGCTTTGGGATTCAGTAGTACTTTGTTAAGAACTGAAAGCCTTTTTGGCACAAGTTTTAATTCATTGTAAAATATATGATGCCAGATCTTCCTCACATCATCCGGTTTGAAAAAATTTTGAGTTCAATTCAATTCAAAGTTAAAATGCCTCTCTTAGACTGAGCCTCACCACCAACATATCTATCTTTTTTGACTCATACCAACTATAACTCTTAGATATCTTCGACTGATTAAATGAAACACAGCTTTTAAAGGATCATCCCGGAAAAATCCAGCTTTGGCCCTTTCCGATATATTATTAATAACCAAAGCGACAACATTAGTTTCCATTTTCATTATAACCAAAAGTGAATTCCAATCCAAGAACCTTTATTATTTCAGCACAATTCAAATTGATTAATCAATAAAACAAAATCCCGATAAACGGAATAAATTCCAGAAAACTCCAAAACAGAACTCATCAAACAAAAAATTAATCACAAAATTCACACACAATACATGTATGAAATCCAATACATCAACATCAGTACACCTAACCGCGAAATATAACATTATCTATAATCTAAAAAAAAAATCAACAAATATATATTATAGGAACACACAAACTTACCTGTGTGTAGAAATTTAATGCTGCGAAATTTAACATATTTATTATAGGAATCTAAAAAGTGAGAGAAAATAATTAAGCATACAAGCACAGCACACATAATGAAAAATACATACAAAATTAAGTAAAGTGTTTTTCATGCGAAATATACATTGATTAACATATAATTAACATATCAATATTTTCAAATTATTTAAAAAGTTATGTACAAAAAAACTTTTGAATCAGATTCTGACTGCTCTACCTTGAGCTTTAGGGAAAAAGAAGTAAATACATCGTAAGATTTAATTATAAAATAATTTAGAATATAAAATTTCTTTAGATTTACAGATATTGAAGAAGATCCTTCGACATCTTTGAATTTGCAGGGAAAAAATCGCAAATCGTAAATTTTAATAAATTATTTTAACAAATTAATATTTTCATAGAATTACAGAAATAGACAAAATTCGAAAGAAGATTACAAAAACTTAAAAAATATTTTATCCATTCTTTACTAAATGTCTTTAAAAAATAAATGTTTGGTGATTACTTATTTATAATTATAAAAATATCTAACTTACATTTTTACGAAATAAATCCAAATAAATCCAAATAAAATACCATAAAATTCCTAAAAAACACCTGAAATTTAATTATCAATGTTATATATTATCAATATTATAAATGCTGACTAACAGTAATATTTAAGAACTTGAATAATGATCTCATAATTATATAAAATCAAAATTCAAGTCCTAAAAATTACTTCAATTCAAAAGCTTACCTTAAAACGATTTTTGAAAAATAGAATAAATGAAATTAAGTTAACATTGTCATATAATTGGTGACTCGCCTCAGGTGGTGTGCACACCAACGTATATTATAGACAATGTTAACTTTCGCGGTTAGGTTAACAATTTCGTTGCGGCTAATATGGTGAACACATCTTCGGAATTTTTTCTTGGACAATTGACACCGACAAAGTTCAGAAAAGAAGATGTCGACAAATTTATTGGAGAATGCGATAAGTTTTCTCAGTTCGCGTATTTCACCAATGTCAAGCAGGAAATAATAGTGACTTCCGTGTTAGATGATGACCTCAGAAAGAAATATAAAAGCATCGATCCAAAGATCAAATGGTACAAAGAGAAAATGAGGATAGCATTTAAAACGGAAACAACAGTATTGGAAGATATCAAAGCAGTCCTTGCATACAAGCAAATAGACGAAGAACCCGAAAGGTACTTCGAGATAATAGATAAGATGGTAGATAAGATCTTCGAACGAAAATGGAAAAAATGAAGATCTGAAGGAGAAATCTTTAACAGAATGCTCAAATGTGAGAGAATTAAGAAGGAAATTATGTCTACATCAGATCAATGGAATATATCAAATAAAAGAGAAAATCACAAGGTTACATGAAGCACATTTTTTTGTTTTCTACTAAAAAAGTAGACCAGAATCAGGAAATAAAAGTAGTTATAGAGATAAGCAAGAATGAAGAACAATCATATACAGAGATCAGATATGCAAACAAGACAATACTGTAATCCGGAAGTAAGAAGAGACTACAAGAAGTATAACAATCGAAGTCATGAAGTATTTATTGGATACCGGAGCCAGGAAAAATGTTATAAATAAATTCAAAAGGATAAATTCAAAAAAGGCTAACCTTTGGGTTGAATAAATCAAAAAGGTTAAAAAATGAAGTTTTATGGCGAGGAAGTGAGTGTAAATTACTATATATCAAGTGTTAGTTTTATGCTGAAAGTTTGTGGACTGATGTAATGATTTTCCAAAGGTTTTATTATATGAAAATTAATATTGAATTAAGTTTTGTAAAGTTTTTTAAATATAGTTGAGTGTTAAATTCATTTAAATTAAATTTTCAAGATTTTTACAACATTTTATTAGCAATCTTATTAACTGTTACAATGATCTACCAGACATTTTATCTACTTCCATTAGGAATTGTTGGATTTTGCAATTGTGCGTCGATGCAACATTTACAAATAAGCAATAATAATATAATTCCATTAATTATCGGTCTAAGCTTAATGACATTTGTTATTATCATATTATTGTCCTCATTGTGGGTCTGCTTCATTATCAAAGAAATTTTTCCAGACAAAAAAGCTTGCGATGGAAATAAAGCAGGGCACGAAAACGTTAAATTATTAGAATTTATCAGTAAAAATTCAATCGAATTGGCTGATGATAAAAATGAAATGGAAACAAAAGATAATGAACCCAACGAAATTTTGGACGATAGTGAGAACACTTGTAAATATTTTAATCAAATAAATACTCCAAATACTCCAATATTTATTCAATCAGATCCCATTAATAATAATCCAAATAATGAAAAATCACTCGTCTATCTCGAACTAATTCCCAGAAATATTTAATGTTGTTAGCTGCAACTGTAGTTACATCTAGTCCTTCCAATCACAATAATTTCTTGTCAGTCAAGGAGAAACCAACTACAACAATGATGTCAGAAGTGGTATTTGAGCATCCACCTACATTCGGAGACCAGAAAAAAATTAGAAAAGAAATTCATGTCTAGTCGAAGTATATGTATTAGTTTTATCTCCAACGTTTGTTTTTATTTTAAAGGTTTTGTTAGGAATATTTTTTCTAATATTTTTAGTTTACACTTTTAGAATACTTGCACATGCGATTTTCACAAAAAAAAGTTTTGAATTGTATTGTTTTAGATTTTAATAAAATTTCATCGAGGTAGAAAAACGAATTTTTTTTGCTGGCCCCTATAATAATAGGAAGAAACATTCTGATCAATTTACGTCCCTTAGTCGAAGGATATGTATTAGTTTTATCTCCAACGTTTGTTTTAATTTTGAAGGTTTTGTTAAAAATATTTTTTCTTATAAATATCCTAGTATTTAATATATAAAAATGAAAGTATGTGTGTTTGTATGTCCGGATACATAAACTTCAAATTATGGGTAAAAGTAGACAAATGTAATCAATTTTTCAATTTAAAAAAGTAAAAGACCAAATTAACTTCTAATTCTAAATAATGTCAAAATTTTTGTCGGAGAAAATAACGTGAAAATTTGCTTTTCAGTTGGTTTTGGAACGTTTATTATGTTTCTTCATTTTCTCTTTTTTGTCTCTTTTTATTAGTTCATTCTCTTAGTATGGTATATCCGGATGGGTATGGTATTGCTGGGTGGGGTGTTGTATGGTGAATAAGGTGAGGTAAGGTAAGGTTGTGATTTTGGTGTTTTGTACAGAAATGAAGAAAAAAAAGAAATTTTTATGTATTTATCTTTTTCTTTGTTAGTTTAACATCACTTCAAGTCTTTTATCACGGTTATTTTTTAATCTTCCAAATAGCCTCAAGCAGCGTCGGGTAGTCCAGCTAGTATTTAATAAAAGAAGGCTATACTGTTTATTTACTACAATAGAATTATTTTTTATATTTTATATATTTCCATACATTTTACATAATAATTTTCTAAAATAAAGTGGTGTGACCTACTTATTTTTCTAAAATTTCCTAAATATTTTGAATTGACTACATTTTTATATATGAATTTATTTCATAATAAAGAAATGAGACCAACATATTTAAAAAAATTTCTAAGTATTTTACGTTGACCTACATATTTATTTGTTATGCTGTTTTTCACTGTCTCACCATGTGTCAAAGAATACGATTTTATTTCTATTATTTAAGTTTATCTATGTTTGATAATATATGAAAGTTGTTATATGGCATTTGATGATGATGTTATTAACTGTCTCGCCATGTGTTAAAGAATACTAGTATAATTCTATTTTATAAGAGTGGTCTGACTTTCATAATAATGTTGGGGTTCAACAAGAGAGGCACAAAAATGAGGTGAAAATTGACAAAAACACCAAATTCAAAATAAAAATTTAAAGTACAAAATATTAATTAAAAATCAAAATTTTAAAAAAATGAATATTTTCTGGGGGAAACTGGTATGGGCGGATGCTAAATAATGAGACGAGTTCAGCTATAATAAAATAAAATCAATGGGGGGTCCCTAAAAGGAATAAATTACAAAAACCAAAAATTAATTAAAAATTAATTAACTAATGGAAAACCCGAGCTAATGGGAAACCCGAGCTAATGGAGAACCCGAGCTAATGGGAAACCCGATACAATGGAAAACCCGAGCGAATTGAGAAATCAAATTTTGGGAAGACAATTAATTTAGCCGGAGAAATCCAATTTTGGGAAGGCAATTAATTTAGCCTGATAAAAAGTAATAAGCGCCGTCAAAGAAAATGAGCAAATTCCCTTCAATTGAATTAGACCTCCAAGAGGAAGCCCGGGGGGAAATAAGACCAAAAATAATTGGCAAAAATAAAGTCAATTACCAAGCGAGTATAAAAGCAACTGGCAAGAAAACAAAATGCCAGTTGGTCGAAGAACAGTTAGTAGGATTAAACGAGTGAGTAAAAGGGATTTAGCAGTTGTGATAATTTGAGATTTATTGTATCGTTGAAAAGTGCAGATCAGAGTTATTAAAGATTGAAATTGTTCAATAAAGAGTGTAATCAACCAGTGTACTTGTATTAGTCTTGAATAAAATTATTGTGTTGGGTTATCTTGATTTTGATAAAGAACACAAAGGAGTCAGACCGTGATACCGACTTACATTAAAAACCCAACAATAAATAGAAGTTTTAATATTATGACGTGACCTGCATTGTAATAGACTTATTTCCATTAAAAGCATGTATTTTTTTTATATACACACCATATATTTTCGTGACTTACAAAAAATTCTAAGTTGACCTAGATATTTTCTAGGGGGGTAGGGTCTTCATCCATCTATTTATTTCACATTATTTATTAATTTTATTGTTCAGGTACAAAACTTGAATTGATTTTGAATAGACATATTTCTTCGATCGACAAATCAAATTGTGAGTTTTATCTTATTAAATAAATAAATAATTTATTAATTGGAATTTCATTAATTTTATTTATATATGAATATTTATTATTATTATTATTATTATTATTATTATTATTATTATTATTATTATTATTATTATTATTATTATTATTATTATTATTATTATTATTATTATCATCATCATCATCATTATTATTTTTTACCCGTTAAATCTGTACTCGAATTTACGAACATTGTCAACAGAAAATATTGCTTAAAATTTGTGAGAATAAGATTTGTAGCAGTAAATTAAGTGTGTCTGATTTTTTAATTATTGGGCAAGTATGACATGTGAATCCCTGTTGATAAGATCATAAAATCTGAAAAAAAATGCGCAAAATGTTATGTGTTTTTAAATAGTTTGAATGTTAAATGTTTTTATTGTTATCTTTAGAAATATTCAATAGTTAAACTGGTTTGTTAAATTTATATATATATATATATATATATATATATATATATATATATATATATATATATATATATATATATATATATATATATATTAATTTATATTTAATTTATATTAATTTATATATTAAAATTTATATATTGATTGAGTTAAAATAAAATTGTATTTGGGTATAAATTTAAGTATAAATTTTAAATATTTCAAAAATGTTTTATTGTTTAAATTAATAATAATTTTATAAATGTTATAAAAATCTATAAAATATATAGTTTATTTTATTCATCAGTTTGATAACAGTAATACCGTCGAAATATATCGTGAAAGATATGTTTAGTGGTTAATTGTTAATTATAATTGAATCATTGGTTAATTCATTAATTATATTATTTTTACTATTGATATCACTTTTGATATAACTTTTGTTGCAAGTTTTCAAACTAGAATTTTCGATTGAGAAATAATCCTTTTAATCTAACACAAATTTTGGTGGATGTTGCAATTTTTGAATCGAGTATGTTATTCTTCTTTTATTATCTTTGGTTCGGACGTTTCTATAATTTTCGTCTCAAATTTTGCCACCTATTATAATATCTCTAATTGGTAAATTTTGTTGACAAATTGCATTTTTACTATGACCAATTATCAATATTTCATTCAACCTCCACTTACCATTATTTTTTCTTTACATCTATTTTATCTCAGACAGACTAAGCCGACGTTTATTATAAACCTGTCGGATACCGTAGACCAGGGATGGCGAACCTATGGCACGCGTGCCCAAAGTGGCACGCAGATAAATTTTCGCTGGCACGTATAATATTTTTCATTTTCATACATATGTAATGTACTGACTAATCCAAATGCATTTTTGATATTGAAAAAATTGTGAACTCAATTCAAATTTAATGCATAAATTTTGTTATTTAAATGTTAAATGTTAACTTTTTGATAATAACTGGATCACCAAATTAATGTTTTTAACGGATATTTCCAACCATTTAAATGAATTAAATATTAAATTGCAAGGTCCCGGAAAATCAATTGATGTAATGTTCGATATTAATGAAGGTTTTGAGTCCAAATTAGTAATATTTAAACGCGATATTGACAACAATAATTTTAAGTATTTTCCTTTGTTGAAAGATCACCTTCAAAAATTTTCTATTCATGGAGTCTATGAAATTAATATAAATTTTTATAGCCAAGTTATAAGTGACATACAAGACAATTTTGCTAATAGATTTCAAGATTTCAAAAAATTTCAACCATTAATTAACTTTATTAAATATCCAGACAAGTTTGATATGGAAACTGCTAAAATTGATCAATTAGACTGGTTACAGTTGGAGAATTTAGAAATGCAGTTGGCAGAGTTTCAATCAAGTTCTATTTGGAAGCTGAAATTTATAGAGTTAAGGCAAGAAATAGAAAATAATGAAAAAAAAAGATTAAATGAAGAAGAATACGAAAACATGAATAATATGTTGTTGAAGACATGGTGTTCCCTCCCAGAAACATTTAATGCGATGAAGAAATTGTCTTTAGCTATTCTAACAATATTTTCATCAACGTATAGCTGTGAAAGTCTATTTTCGATTATGAATAATATAAAATCTGATGTACGAAACAGACTTACCGATGAATGTGGGGAGGCTTGTATTTCATTAAAATTGTCAAACTATGATCCGGATATTGATGCATTATCGAGAAATATTCAGCAACAAAAATCCCATTAAAAAAACATGTCAGCATATTATAGAAATGAATCTATATATAATTTTTAAAAGCATGTATTTTCATTTAATAAAAATAATTTGTATTGGCACGCATGTATTTTCATTTTATAAAAATAATATTTATTGGCACGCAGTCAAAAAAAGGTTCGCCATCCCTGCCGTAGACTGCCTTTTTAAATTTTGACAAAGTGTAAAGATAAAAAATATTTTTCCCATTGAATTGTTGTTTTCTTTCCCTATCAGTTACCGGTAATCTTTCTTTTCCTTTGTTATTGGTTATTGTTTCTTATTTCCTCTTTCATAATGTCTCTTGTGATTCATTGTAATGTTGAGGATACCCGAAAAACAAAAAGTTTAAATAATGTTCCAAAATGAATAAGAATGATCGGGGAAAGTGATTAAAATAAACGATGTCACGCTCTCAAATTTGGAAAAAAAAAGACGAATGAAAGGAAAACGAAATACCCAAAGAGAAATTGAAAAAAGAATATAATCGTTAAATCAATAAGCCAGTGATAATCAAATTAACAAGCAGAAATTTTTAAAGTCCTAAGTCAAAGTAGGAAAACAACCGGATCAATTGTGCGAGGGATCAGCTACTAGCAGCAGTTAATTGGTTATATAATTAAAGTGTTCTCAAAGTGCTATTCATCCCGAAGGTTTGTAATAAACATCCAAATACGTTTGCTTAGAATAATTGGTGTCATTGTAATCGTTATAACCATTCGTGTTTATTCAATAAATTATATTGTTTGGAATTCCTTATTGTTGTTGAATAAAACACGCTCGGAGTCAAATAGTAATTATTGATTTGATAAACCACTGACAACCAACAAACCCCAACAGTATTATTTTAAATTGTTTTCAGTTTTTTATTTGATTTTAATTATTATTCAGTGTGTTTAAAAAAATTCCAAATATCTACAGCAAGCAGACCAATTGAAGTGCATGTCAAACAAAATGAAATTGTTATTGAAGTGAAGCGAAATATTTGTTCAAAATGGGCGGCAGCAAAACGAGATTATTATAAAAGCATGACAATTTTGCATCATGGGGAACCTTTAGATGACAACCAGTACTTCGGGGAGCTGGAAGCACCTTCAAGTGGTGTGTTTATGTGTGAATTAGATAAAACAATAGATCTGAGGTTTTTTCAATAAATTCTATGTCAAATTATTTCTAATCACTAGTGAGATAATGATTTTGCAATTACAGAGCAATACGTTTCTACCAACACTTCTGAAGGTGTTTAAAAATAGCACAATAGCAGACCTAAAAGCGCAAATTTCACAGCTCAATAGCTCAATTAAAAATCCTTTTCTCAGGCAAATAAAGACCAATAAAGAATTGAAGGGAGAGAAAAAATTACGAATTTTTGGACTTGAAGATGAGGATTGGATAGATGTTATAATAAGGTTTTTTTCAATTTTCTCAATAATTCATTTATCGAATTTATAGGAATGAAGGCATTATAACCTTACAATCAGTATTTGATGAAAAGGATAAACATAACTATAAATATTGCAATACCGATCTTGTTCAAACATTGAAAGAAAATAACAAAACGAAATTGAAATGTGAACCAAACAGACTAGTCTTGTTCTATAAAGGCATTAAAATGGATGATAAAAAATATATCTACGAGTATGATATGAATGACGAGCATGCAATTAAGTTTTATCGCATTGAAACGTTAGTTTATTATATGCGAGAATATAATTAAATTAATTAATTAAATAAATAATTAAACAAATAAAAAGAAAATAAAAATGCTAAATGAATGTATGTTGTGGATTTATGTGGTATGCAAATTCCTTATGCTTACATTACTCGATGTTGAATAAAAATCCTCGTGAAGATTTGTTAAAATATAGCAAACATTGCATTTTTTGGAATTTAATAAACATTAGTATTTAATAATGAATATTATAAATACTAAAGTATAAGGACTAACATTGTGACTACGATGGCCATTTTTTTAAACTGCCAGAAAACTATGTAATTGGAGACGACATTGAAGATTTTATGCAGGAATGTGAAAGATTTTTCGAGCTTATGCGTGTTTCAGAAGAATACAGAGGAAAGTTTTTGTAAAATCATTTTTATCAAAGCATTTTACAAAGAAATATGAAGCAACTATTTGGGTCATATAAGAGAAGCTTTTAAAAGCCAACAAATTTTATGAAACTTCTTCAAGAAGCTCTCAAATATCGCCAAGGCAATGATTCAGCTAATGAATTTTGTGAGAAAATTGAAAAGTTCGCCGAACAAATTTTGTGACACAAATTAAATGAAGAGAAATTACAGAAATTCCTAATTTTCGATGCAATAGGAAATATTGAAATGAAGAAAAATATAAAAATTAACGAATTCAAGACTCTGGAAGAAATGAAAAAAAATTAAGAAACATGACAAAGTAAATAATGAAATTTACAACCAAGTTGCAGCAATGTAAACATATATTAAATATGTACATGCCGTTAAAATTTCGAGGGATTTTCAAGTAACACCAGTTAGAAGAAGTGAAACTCCAACTAAAAGAGAAGTCAAAAATTCGAGATTGCATCATTTTTATCAAAGATCTCAACCAAGATTTAATGGTTTTCGATTTAAAGAAAATCATAGGCCAATTTTAAAATGTTGGGCATGCCACGAGGTAGGGTATAAGAGATCAGAATGTCCAAATGATAAATGAATTCATTATTAAAAATCAGGAACTTTTNCCTGGATGTGTGTTGTCATATATGTGATACTGCCAAATGGCCATTTTTATAAGAGGTATAGACTCTAATTTTAAACTTCTTGAAGAATTTGTGCGTTTTGTTCCAATGAAAAGTACTACAACAGGAAAGAATTTATATAAAGAATTTAAAGATGTCATAGTTTAGCTTGAAATACCATTCGAAAAAATTATAGGTGTAACAAATGACGGTGCACCTTCGACCTTTAGTATGAGAGTCAGTCTGACTGGAAGATTGTTTACTGAAGTAAAATCTAAACCCGGAAGATAAATAATTGTCAATCATTGTATTCTTCATCAATAGAATTTAAGGGCCAAAATAATAAAAATGTCTAATGTTATTCAACCTGTAGTTAAAATGATAAATTTTGTCAAAGCTCAATCACTTAATCACAGACAATTTGTAGATTTTTTAAAAGATTTGGAAAGCGAATATGGTGATCTTATTTTTAATACAGAAGTTCGTTGGTTAAGTCGTGGTAATATGCTTAAACGCGTATATGATTTAAAATGCGAAATAAAGCTTTTTTCAGATAAAAAAGAATATTATTTTGCAGAGTTTACTGACAGAAACTGGATGTGCGATTTTGCTTTTGCATTGATATAATCAAATACTAAAATAATTTAAAGATTAGGCTTCAAGGAAAAGGAAAATTTATTAATGAGATGTTTGATGAAATTAAAGCTTTTGGAAAGAAAGCTTAAAATATTTAAAAATAATTTAAAATGTAATAACATGTTACACTTTTTGACGTTAGAAAAAGAAAAACCATCTGATACAAAAAAATATGCAGGGGAAGAATTCAGTTCTCGATTTCAATGTTTACGTAAGAATCAAATATATTTTGATCTGTTTGCTTCACCTTTTATTTTGAATATTGACGAGTGGCAGAAAAATATCAAATGGAACTTATCGATTTGCAGTGCAGCACTGAACTTAGAAATAATTTTCAACGTGCTAAATTAATAGATTTTTATGAAAAATATTTTAGTGCTGATAAGTTAGTTGCCGATACTTGCTATAAATGCAAAACAAATTATGAGCCTACTTGGAAGTACTTATATTTGTGAACAGCTATTTTCACAAATGAAAATGATAAAAAACCAGCGTTGAAGCAACCTGTGTGATGAAAGATTAGAAAATTCTCTGCGTGTGTCAGTTTCATCTACACAAGCCAACATAGACGAACTTGTAGTTGACAAACAGTGGCAAAAGTCGCACTAAAAATAAAAAATTTCCATTATTTTATAAATTTCTATGTAATAAAATTTGAGCAAATATTTTAAATTTTAAAAGTTTTAATAATAAATAATTTATAAATGAAAATATTTTAAACAACACTTTAATATTAAAAAATTAAAACTGCGACCCAAAAAAAAATTTATTTATTTGTTTGGCCCATTTAATATAAAGGTTGTTCATCACTGGTCTAGATGAATTACGAGTTAGAACAGATATTTTTTAACAAAGGAGTCACGGTCTATAAACAAAGGTGAAATAAATTAAATTAACTGTTTCTAAAAGAGCTGGTTAAACCAAAATTGGCAAAACCCAAATTGAAAAAACTTAATAGAATATTGAAAAATAAAATACTAATTCCTTCAGAAACCAATAAAATATGGATTAATGTTTTATCGAAAATTATACATAGTTATAATTATTATCAGATAAAGGTTTAAATGGATATTTCCTCGGAAAAAAAGTCAATTTATGGCTGTCGAGAAAGGTTGAAAAAGTTTATCATTCTGGTCCTTACTCAAGATATTTTCCGTTCAACTCTACCAACTTCAGAAGATTTCGTCCACTTCAAAGATTTGTTACAGATAATAGACGGTATACATTACCAGGCTACCAACAACACAAGCACCATAATTCACCGATCACCCGATTCCCGACGGGTTCGAAATTTTACACACTACATATTGACCTAGTCGGTAAACTTACGGTAGACGATGAATTCTGTTACATTTTGACAATGATTGATAGGAAGACGCGCTAATTCGAGGTCGTTCCTGTTTCGGACATTACAACAAAAAATGTTACACATGCCTTCCTATCCACCAGGTTCTCACGTTATGGTACTTTATCCGTTATTACCATAAACTAAGGTGCACAATTTGAATCAGACCTTTTCGATCATCTTACCACCAGTTTAGGCAGCACAGTTTTACGAGCCAGTTCCAACAATCTACAAACAAACGGTATTGTCTTAGAATACTCTCAACGTCCACTTCATGAACCAAAGTATTACCATTTGTCATGTTACAGATTCACAATACACCCAAACGCTCAAGCGGAGTGTCAGCTTCACAACTTTGGTTTAAATTTAACACTTACATTCCCAACGAATTCATTTATCTCTACAATGACTCATCATTAAAAGACATCAATTTAATGCGCAAACATTTTTTTAAGCTTAGACACAAGCTGGCATTCATTTACTCTACATCGTACAAACCATATGTACCACAGTCTCTTTCCTCTGTGACACGCGTGGATAACAACAATCAACTCTTCAAACCTAATAACCGAAAGTAATAACCGAAGACATTTTAGAGGACATTTACAGACACGTCGATTATTCTACATTTTATAAAGTTTTCCTCCATTCTCTTCCAATTAAACACATAAACTCTTTTAATATCTATTCGATTACCACCATCAATTAGTCTCCCCAACAGTTCGCAGCTTTTCATACCACACATACGCTCTGCGTACTTATGCGGGGGTTATTGTAGTGCATGAAACATGCACATACAACTTTATTTAATTTTATTAAATTTTAATTATTTAAAATTAAGTTACAAATGTGTTATAACAAATATATGTAAAATTTTGTTCTAATATAGTTAACGCCGCCTTTTTTTAAACTCTACCAAAGAAAATTTACTTAAAACTCTGGAATTGTATCAATTTGTGGAACATGGAACCGCTTCACCTCTATCGAGTGTATAATTGCATCAATCATTTAGTAACGTGTTTCATTCGTTCAAAGTGTTCATCGATCGAGAAAGTTTCAAAATTAATTCTGTTTGTGAATCTAATATTTTAAGTTATATCGTTGGTGATAATGGTAAAAAGTTGCCGCAGTTTCAAATCATTGATTATATCGAATTTCTTTTTAATGTTAGTACAACACGTTTTCTTTTAGATGTTGTCAGAGCCGGATTTACTCTTGAGGGGGTCCAAGGCTAAATATTTATGGAGCCCATTTATAATTTTTTTTAAACAAAAAGGTTATTTCGTTTCCTGCGGTTATATAGTTAAAATAATAATTTAATTTCATAAATAATATTACATCTATTTATGTGTTTGGTATTAATGCAAGTCGGTATCACTGTCTGACTCCTTCGTGTCCTTTGAAAAAAAATTAAACACTCAACACAAAATCTTTATTTGAGACTAATACAATTACAGTTTTGTTACATTGTTTATTGATTCCACCACACTTGATACAACCACTTTTTGCACCTTTCAATATTACTGGAAATCTCACGTAAGGATGAATCTTCCAATGGGAGATGTCCCATTCTTCGATTTTAGTTATTCAATGCTATTAACTTCACGGTTTCCCTGCTACTCTGTCCGAACTTCTAGTTTTCTTTTCTTCGACCAACTGGCGGCTTGTTCACTTCTGAGCTCTCTTTTTATACTGTTCATAAGAGGCGCTAAATTATCCTAAATCAATATTTTTGGGTTTCTAATTTGTTTACCCTTGATTAGGGCTCAAAATATTCCTCTTTTTATCTCACTTCTCGGGTCTCACTGCGAATCGGGTTTCCTATGGGGTCTCGGGTTTCCAATGTGCTCGGGCTTCCCATTGGCTCGGGTTGTCCATTACCTATTAATTCATTTTAATTAATTTTTTTTTCGCATTAACCTTCCATGTGAACACCTTATTAAATTTTTATTATAATTTCTAAACTCGTTACCAATTTGGCATTCAACCATACCCGATATTCCCGTTCAATATTGATTTTTGATTTTTTAGTAAATTTTAATTAATTTTGCACTTTTATTGATTTTACCATTATTTGTTATGCTTTCCTTTTATATATGAATTTTTGGTTTTTGCGCTACCCCAACACATGTATAAAAGATATAAACATGAAGTACAATTCATAAATAAAAAAGCATTAATTTAGAAACATTTTCTTCTAGATTTTTTCTATGCAATTTCTTCAATAGTAACTTTAGAAAGGTATTATATTAAATATAATATGTAATATAACTAAATACTTTTTTACTTATATTACATAAATATAATAATCTGCAAATAATTTAAAGATGTAATAAGTTTTTATAATACAAAATTTGGGGCCCCCGCCAGTCGGGGCCTAGACTTCAGTCTTGTCAGCCTAAGAGTAAATCCAGACCTCGATGTGATATGGTGTATATTTAAAAAAAATTTAAATTTTAATAAATTTTAAAATAAGATGCATTTGTATTGAACTTAATAAAATTTAATAATAATTTAATATTCATAATCAGAGGTTTGTGTAACAATACATATTTGATTCTAACGGAATATCCAGTTAAATCAGTACTGCTGAAATGATGGAATTTAACAGAAATCGTGCATAAATACGTGGAACTATATTTTATTGTAGCGCAAAATATACTATAGTGTACGACATTATGCCGAATGATGCATTGTTGGAACAATAAAACAATCCGGATAATCAAGGTTCTACTGTATTAAAGTAAAAAAACAACTAAAAAAATTAAATTCAAACCGAAATAATATAAAATTGTAAACTAATTTAACAGAATTTATAAAATTTTATCAACGAATTAGAAAAAAGTTAGAAGTCTTTTTGTAATAAATTCATTTTTTAGTAACTGTTGAACGGTCGGACGTTGTTCTGGATTATACTTTAAACATTTATGGATAAGAGATTTCAGATCATCCGATACTGGAAACTGGGGAAATGTGAATGAAATTCTGCGATGTTTTTTTATCTGTTCCTTCACGTCTATATCTGACAACGCTGCATAAGGCTGAGACTCTTGAAAGGTTAGATAATCATACCGACAATTTACACAAATGCCAAAATACCTGTAACAATATAGATCAACACTGCACCAAAGGACCAAACATCTATTGCCGAAGTGCAACCTTCTTCATCATATAATTCTGGAGCTGAATAGCGTAGTGGAGCTACCTGATAATCAATAAAAATTTCTTCGGTTTCATAAGGATTCACCGATAAATTAAAATATAATAATCTTATATTTTCCATTTTGTCAACAAAAATATTTGTTGCTAAATTTTGGTTAACATTTTATATTTACATTTCAATTCTTACGGCTAATATTTCCATGAATCATATTATTGGAGTGTAAAAATTGTAAACCTTCCAGGATTTGTTGGCACCATAATGAAATTTTTTTCTCTTCGTATTTATAATGTTTTCTTACAAAATCTAGCATGGAAACCTATAATAATTAATAATAATAATTAATAATAATAATAATTAATAATAATAATAATTGTGATTTGTGATTATTATAATTTAAAATTTGATAAAAATAAGTTTGATTTAAAGAAAATTGAGATTATAAAATTGTAGAAAACCTTTTATTTCGAAAATCGCGCATATGAATTTAAAGTTAAAATATTATTTTTAATTAACCTTTTCATATTTTTTGTTTTGCTTAACTTATCATTTTAACTAATAATCTTTTAACAACTTTTGTTTAAATTAAGCACATTCTGCACAATATTTGAATGGGTGATGATTATTTGAAAGTTTCTAAGTTTAATAATGCATAAAATTATTTAGAAACGAATAAAATTGTACAATTGATATTAAAAAAATATTTTAAGCTTCAAATTTTGAAAAATTGTGCAAAAATTTAAAAATTAAAAATTATCATTATATTTATCTACTTCTATTAGGTGTCTTAAGTATACAGATTTTACCTTTGTTTTTAATATTATTGTAATTAATAAAATTAAAAATAACAGTTTCTATGTATTCCATTGTTGCATAGAGGGAACATTGCTCGAAATAAATGCCCAACAAATCGACGAATCGTTCGCTTTTATGTGCTATTTGAAACACACTCAATTCTTCAATTATTTCTTTCCGACTTTCCAAATTTATTTCATACAAAAGTGAATACTTTTTAATTAAGACATCTTTTCCAGTTTTATTATACTTGCCATGAAGTAATTGGAAAAGGAAGTCTCTTTCTATGGCATTGCCGATGATATCTATTCCATTCCACCTGTCGATTGTAGAGATAAACATCGCACCAATACGCCCAATAAATAATTAATTACTTTTCCAAAGAGCAGAAGCTAAGACTGGAGTCCTGGTCAATGTCATAGTCATATACAAACCTTTCGTTCTCCAAAGCCAATTCATTTAAAAAGAGAACTATATTTTCAGAATTCAATTTAATAGATTTAGCGAAGTTCCCTTTGAGAAGTTTAATGCTATCGAAATTTGAATAACTAATTGAATTTGATATTCCGTTGCCAAACATGGATCTAATAGTCAAATTGCCGGATTCTCTGCAATATAATAGTAAAGGTCCAATATGGATAATAGAATTGCACTGAACCTTGTAATAATCTTGATCCAATCGTCATCTCGTAAAGAATAACTCACCAAAGTATCATTATCATTCAAATCTTTTCCATCATTCATTTCCTTCATGACTGGATCGGAAATGAATTTACTGATATGGGAAATGAATTGTTTTATCTCCCTTACTGTATTAGTTTTTTTGATTTGAAATACATCTGGAATCCGCTGATTACTCTTTACATTGATGACGAGAAAGTCCCTAAATTGAATTGTGTAAATTTTATTTCATCAAATAGTGCAAACTCTGAATTAATTGAATTGTCAATTAAACATTTTAAAGTATTTGTAATTGAATCAATTTGTGTCAACAAATATTCGTTATCATCCAGTTGTTTCTTTTCGTTAAATACTTTCATCCTTTTGTAGGAATCCGTTGGAGCTTTAGGCCATCTACTGCATATTCTTCGCTTTATTTGAATGACATTCTCATTTAGATTGACATTCAATTGAATGGGATTTGGTAGACCAACTATTTGGAATTTTATTATTACACTGGTTGGCATGGCTGAAAAGGGTGTTATTCAAGTTAGCAAATAGTGTCAGAAGAAATGAAATTTATGACAAAAATAGTGTCAATTTTCAATAATAAAGATCCAAGGCAATGGGATTAGGTTAATCTAAATCAACCTTTCATGTGTTATTTCATGTTGTGTTTTGTTTAAATTCTAATTTTAAATAGCATTTTAACATAAATTATTAACAAGATTATTATATCAAAAACATTAGTACTAAAATGGTGCCAGTAGAAAACACTCAAAGGAAAAGTCTCATTTCAATTGTTTTTCGTACCAATGTGGAAGAAATCAAGGAACATACTTCAATTTCATTTCAACTCCTGAGTGAATATAATAAATTAGAAATAAGTTTTTGCCACGGTGTTGTTTAGAAAAACAATTAAACACGAGATTCTTTCTAAGAAGTCAAATCCTGAACATTTGCATGAGTTATTTATACATGTCCATGACACTGCCGCTGATATCCGTTCAGATCCGCTCATTTCTTTAAAAGACTTATTATTTTTATTAAGTATGCTGAATTGTTTCAATCAGAGAACTAGATTAAAAATTATCATCCCTTTAAAACTTTTCGGTGAATTATTTTCAGATAGGAATAACTCTAATAGATACACTTCCTGTTCTAACTCACTACGCCTTACGTTAAGGCATAATTCTAACGGCTGCTATGATATTATTTCAAGCAAACCTTGCCAATATTACATCACCAACAGACAAATGGATACCAAGTGTATTTGTAAAGTTCAATTGAGAAAGGAACTTCAATTAGTTATATGAAATGTCTTTGAAAATTTACAAATTATTCCTGATACGTTTTTAATATTAAAGGTCTGTGATGCATTGGCCGCTATTAATTGAGGTTTACATAAAAATAATGCTGTTGCCATTCATAATACACATCATTTAGATAGAGTGAGGTCTATTGGTATACATATTAAACTTTGGTCCCAAAAACATTGTAACCATGATCGATAAGTAAAACAAACTCTTTAGAGATTAGAATTGCTGTTGAACAAATTAATGACAAACAGGTCAATGATATTATTATATCCTTTGTTGGAGGGTCTTGAGCATAAATGCTGAAAAATCGCATTCGCGAAAATAGTGATATCAGTGCGCACTATCAAGCCGTCGCCGATTTTTTTATTGCGAATTGGCAGGTTTAAAATTACTTTTTTTTATTATACCCTAGAGCAGGGTTTCTTAACCTGTGGTTCATGGACCCCTTGGGGGTCCATGGATCATATTTTGGGGGTTCGCCGACTGCTCCTAATTTTTAAAATTTCTTTAAAAAAAATTTTTTTTGTCGAAATTTGAAAATTTTTATTTCACTTGGAATAAAGTGCGTTAGAATCAGTTCCGCAAAGTTCTTGCAAATTCTTAAAGCGAAATATTTGTTCATAAAGTATTGTATTTACTAGTATTTTTTTTTCGAGTGCTTTTTTGTATCATAGGTTTTGAAACGAATTTTCAAGTTGAAGACAGAAGTATCACTTTTTTTGGAAGAAAAAGATAACTCTCTCTTCGAATATTTCAATAACAAAGATTTTATATGTAAATTGGCTTACCTGGCAGACATTTTTAACCACATGAACGATATAAATATTTCAATTCAGGGGCTTGATACAACAATTATGGATGCCACTGAAAAACTACAAGCATTTTTATCGAAAATGTCCGTTCGGAAAATTAGAATTCAAAATGGGATATATGCAAACTTTCAAATGTTGGACGAATTCATTTTTGAAAATGGATCTCGGCAAGATAGTTTGTTATTGAATAACTTGAAGGATGCAATCTGTGAGCACCTGGAAGTACTTCAAGTTTCATTTGAAAAATATTTCAATTTGGATGAAATAACTAAAAAAGATGAGTTGTGGATTCGTAATCCTTTTCTTTGTGATATTGACTGTATCGACGACATGGACCTTGCCAAAGACGAGTTAATTGATTTGAAAACAAAGTCCTTGTTAAAAATGGATTTCGATTCAAAAACTCTTGGAGAGTTTTGGTCTTCTTTAAGAGAAGCCTACCCATTGCTAGTAAAACGAGCTATGGCAGCCATTTTACCATTTGCTACGGTATATCTTTGCGAATCAGGATTTTCCACACTCGTAACAATAAAAACAAAACATCGAAATCGACTGAATGTCGAACATGATATGCGCGTTGCTTTGTCGAAAACCATCCCTCAATTCAATCTCCTAATCAAGGAAAAGCAGCAACAGCCTTCACATTGAAAATTTTATTTTCTTCAATTAAAATTATTATTTTATATCCAGGAACATAAAGATATCTGTCAACAGTTATATTATTGAAATAAAAATATTTAAATAATAAAATAGAATATATTTTGTAATAATTGACGTTTAAACAAATTTTTTTCACAGAGGGGTCCGTGACATATTTAAAATTTTTAAAGGGGTCCATTGCACCAAAAAGGTTAAGAAACCCTGCCCTAGAGGTAGATCCCTAAATTTCTGATTCAATTCACTACAAGTTGGACGATTTTCCAGTTACCACTGAAAAGATGTGTCCATCAGATTCAAAGGTTGAGAAGTTAATATTCAAACATTATCCCAAGAAGAACTGTGTTTTTCATTGGATACATCTCAAACTGATCAGGTCAAGCACTCAACAATATAGACCTTCAGTGAATATAAGATCCAAAACTCGAAGGTTGTACATGTAACCAACTATTTTCATGTGTTATTTCATGTTGTGTCTTGTTTATAAGATGTGAGTAGAAACACATAAAGCAGAAAACCAATGTAAAAATTAATATATTAAATTTTAAATAGCATTTTAACTCTAATTATTAGCAAGATTATTATATAAACTTTAATACTCAAGTACATAATAATGTATTCATGCGATGTGCATCATCATGAGTCCCTTCACCTTAATTAATGGTTCTTAGAAGTGATTAAAGCTTTTAAACTTGACAATACTCTTTCAAATTCTGCATCACTATGAATGACACAAGGAATGTAGAGAAACAATAGATTCGAGTACAAACGAAATGCGAATGCAGTAATAGATTTCTATATTAGGAACGATTGATGATAGGAGAAACGGAAAACCATTTAAAGTTGGACATTAACAATTAATCTCACCTAATAACTTTTCAATCCAACCTTGTATGTCATTTATTCTTGAATCTAAAAATATAATTATAAATTATACATATACATATACATATATATAAAATTAATATACACTAATAATAACTCTTGATATAAGCAAAGCCAAAAATTTATATTGCGTAAAATTAAAATTTTTGATCTTTTGCCATTATGAAAATAAAATATCAAAATATGAAAACAAATCAAATTTGACCTAAAAAATAATAAACTTTACTAATAATATTTAGAATGATATTTGTATTATTCAACAGGCACGGGCTTAAAAATGTCACTATCATGCGAATTTTACCATAATTTTATTTAACGCGGATCACATTCTAAATTACTCAAAGCGGGTACCCGCTATATCAATATAATAAAATATTTCCCTCATTCTTTAAGTATATATATATATATATATATAAAGAATCTGCGAGAAATTTAGAAAAAATCCCTATGAAAAACCACTTTCTCTAATATCCTTAACTAAGAGTATAGTACCTGAAACATGGACATTTAATTTTATTAAGTTTTTTTAATTATTTAAATTAAAATTACAAATGCAAAAATTATGGATCTATCATATTTATGGAACAAGAAAAGGGGTCCCTCATTTTTATCGACAAATTGAGTCGAAATAACTTTACTGAAATCATGAGATTGTTTCGGGTTGGCAACATAATTCAACGAAGCCAACGCTTACAAAATGATAAGTTCACTTCGATCTCTTAAGTTTGGTACAAATTTATCGAAAATAGTCAAAACTGTTAAAAACCAGGAATATATCTTTCTATAGATGAACAATTATTTCAAACAAAAGCACGCTGTAGATTTACTGAATACGTGCCCAAAAAATAAGCAAAAAACAATTAATCTTTTTGGAACTATTCACAGAAATAAAAGGGACCTATCAAGATTAGCTAGACAGGCAAATGATCGTATGACACGTTTATCAACAATATTATACAAATCGACTGATTTTATTTTTACAATTTATAAGGTTAACCCAATAAGAAGTATTGATAGTTCAATGGATTCATAGTTGAAATTTAAAAAAGTTACACCCTTATTCCAGAGACAATTAGATTTTACAATAGCACAAAATTCGGTGTAGATGTAACCAATCAAATGGCCAGAAGTTATAGTGTAAAATATAATATATTAGATGTCGAACCCATATGTTACGCACGCCCATATCTTACGCAAAAAGAAAAAAATTACTAATACAAATTTACTAATACAAAGATGGATTGACATTCATGATGATATAATACAACATGGCATAGAGCAATCAACACGACACCAATGAATGCTTTTAGAGGAAGACAAAGAAGCGAAATGAGAGAAAATTTATTGTTGGAAAATATTAATAATGAAAATTCACTTTTAGTTGAATCAGATGAATATACTGATCTAGTTGGGGATTTAAACACCAATAATAATGGCAATAGCAATGAAAATGAAAGCATTAATGCTGAATCAAATAGTGAAATTATTCGAGAAAGCCTGGTTGACCAAAATTATCGAAACAGATATACCAGAAGAATGGTGAGTGATGCAGATGTTCACTATCATTCTATTACTTTTAATCCTGGAAAGCGTGTCTTGGTTAAGAAATCTTTTGATGCAAACACAGAAACAAGAAAAAGAAAAATGGAAGATTTTTATGAAGAAGGAAGTTGGATAATAGTAGAAAGAGTTGGAAACGAGTCTTTTAGATTAAAATCGGATTTGAATGAAGAAAATCACATGGTGGTTTGTAAAAATAGGCTGAAAAAGATAATTTAGAAAAACAATAATTAAATTTCATTATTTAATTGCTTTTTATATAATATTTTGGTGTTTTTATTGCTTTTTGTTTCTTTGTGTAGAATAAAAAATTTTTTGCGTAAGATATGGGCGTGCGTAAGATATGGGTTCGACATTAGATAGTATTTGTATGATTGCAGTATGTTGACATCGCTCAGAATGTGAAAAGACATTATTAAAAATATTCGAAATTTGTTTATAAAATACAGAATTATTGTGAAAATCGTTTTACGTATTGTTTTTAGAAAATGAACAAAAATAAGAATTTGACAAATCTTAATATAGCGACCACGCCAATGCTTCAATTTAACAAGTCACCATAAACATTCAACATTGGAGATGATACAGAAAAATTCTTGAATGAAGTTGAAAAATTCTTTGAATTAACACAGACGGCAGAATAACATCGTGGTATTTTCATAAAAGCCTTTTTGTCAATATAAGCTACAGAAAAATATGAAACAACAAGTAATGAAGTAAATTACAAGATTAGACTGCAAGCATGAAGAATATTTGAATATATTTTTTATTCAAAATGCGTTAGATGATCCAAATGTTAAAAAAGATATAAAAAAGCTTGGTTTAAAATCTGTTGATGAAGTCAAAGAAATAATTATAAAATATGATGAAGTGAAACGAGATATGGAGACAGAAAATATCGCAACTATTCAACATAAGAATCAATTAAAAAGTTGTGTACTTAACGCAACAATGAGGCAAGGTCAATTCTGGAACCAAAGTAGACCACAGAATAATCAATACAATAAAGGTTTTAATCGAATAAATTCAAATTTTAATAATGGTTATCCTGAAACGTACAACGACAACACAAGAAAAGAAAGTGAAAGGTCAGACTATCAGGAGCAAAAATATTCGCAAATTCAAACAACTAATAAATTCCCAAATAGAAGATTTAAAGGAGTAATGTACAATAAAAACATGTTGGTCATGTAGAGAAACAGGATTTATTTGTGACAATTGTTCAAATGTGGCATACAGTCACTGTAAAAACGTGGTAATTTCCAATATCAATATAACGAGGTGGATCAAAAGACTATATATCCGAATAACAGATACTTAGCAGCAGTTGGAGAAGATTTCGACCATCCGACAAAAAACGATGACTCAAATGAGCACTCCACATTATTGAGAGAAGTGTTGGGCTAGAACCGAAAATTGAGAATTTGTTTTAATGAATCGAAAATACATAACAGAAAAACCGCATCAAGTTGAATTAAAATTTATGATCATAAACCAAATAATTCAAAATAAAATACATAACACATTGAGGATAAATAAAACACGTTTAATAAAATAAAGGAAGGCAAAAAGTTGCAATCACCAATAAATTTAAGAGAAAAATAACGCATTCTGAAAATCTGTCCTCTTAAAAAAAATAAATGAATAATAAATAAAAATAAATAAATAAATAATATGAAAAGAAATTATAAGAAGGATTATTGGTTGTATTTACATACGAATGACCATAATCGAATTAATTAGGGATGTTATGGCTCGTATTTACACACGAAGGAGCTATGGCAATGAGTGCATAAAAAAAATATTTAAAAATTAAATGAAGTAAAACAAAGAAATAAATACATTTAAAAATTGCAACTACAGAAATTCCAGTAGAACTGATAAAATAATGAAATTTATAAAATTAAATCGCTAAAACTAATAAAAATTAAAATAAAATTAGTTAACATTATGTAAATTATAAAGTTTATAGAATTAAATTGTTAAAATTAAGGAAAATTAAAATAAAATTAGCTAAAGTTATTTAAATTATAAAATATACAAAATGAAATTGTTGAAATTAATAAAAATTAAATTAATTAATAAATCAATTAAATACAAAATAAATAATTAGACACACTCATGCATGCGTGGAAAAGTAATTTAAATTTTACTGCATTCTGATTGGATCTAGTGGCAAAGAATGCATGAATGCACAGGCAAAATTAGTATAAATACTGATTGCAAATTCAGTTAAACAACATTGTTTAAACACAACAACTAGTTTTCAACTTGAAATCAAACTGGTTTCAGACAGTGTAAAAACTTTTTAGACAGTGAAAACACTTGTTTTGACATTCAATATTAGCTCTCAGTTTTCGGTTTATGTCATCGTGGTAAGTTTGAATTGGATTTGGTAATTTTATGTAATTTGTAATTTTTATGTAATGTTTTAAGGTAATATATATTTGTATTAAATTTAGTACTAGTTATTTTTTTTGGTTCTTTTTAATTGTTAATTTCTCGTTTTTAATTTTTATGTTTATTAATTATGAACAATAATTACAGTGGAGTGGAAATCCAGCATATCATGGTTTGGGGTACCTTTGGGATGCTCAGACTGGTGGGTATGTTGACTTTTTCAACCACGCAGCTGATTTTGGGCCGTAATGTGTAGTGTCCGTCGCTGTAAGAGTTTTAGTGGAACAAAGGTTAGAATTAGAAATACAGGCAGATCTCTGCTCAATTTTTTCGAAGGATAAGTCAAATATTCATAAATATTACTGAAAACACATATTAACATTTATTAACAGAAAAATATGGGTGGATCCCTGCGCAAAATATTTGAAGATAACATTAGAAAATAACATCCAGAAGTGAGGACCATAATGAAATGTATACATGACAATAATCTAACAACAGGAGCTAATGAACAATGACGTAAGACCTTCTAACGGCAGTCCAGAACCCGAAAATGAAAATATCACGAGTAGTTTTAGTTTTTTTTTACCTGTTCATGGATTTTCAGCCATTGTTTACATCACCAACATGGTCGTCGCCATGGGTACACAGATGGTATAAGCACAATAGTCATGAAGGCGTTTAGGAAGGAGTCGATTCAACATATATAAGTACCCTTAAAACTTTTTAAAATAAAATGACACACCCCCAAGCGCTAACAGAAATGATTGGGGCAATTCATTGAACGTAAGTAATTTTTGAGTGATGTTTGTGTGAAATTGAGTGCTTGTGACTGTATGAATAATTTTAATGTATTAGATTTTAATTTTAATTAAAAAAATATGATTAACTCGTTCGCTACCAATGTCTTCTGGAGAAAACATCCACCATAGCCCATTTTTTTTCATTGTTATACGAAATCAATTGGAATAGATTTTACGTATGTGTATTTAGAACAGTCCAATAAAGTAAAATAAGTATTCTTTAAAACTGGCACAAATATGTGACGCTGGGCTATAGATAGAAACTACATTCCGTGGCCCACGTGTCACATTAAATTAGAAGAAATTGATTATAAGCCAAAAAATATATAAAAACAATTTATCAATGAACAATCCAATTGGTTGTCCATTATTAGTTTTGCAAATCTCACAGACGAAGAAAGTAGCTTTGTGCTGTTTGTTTTTGGAACATACATGGCATCTAACTCGTTTCTCCAGCTTTTTCAGGAAGTGCTGTGTTTGTGAATTATGGCTGCATGAAAAAATAGGTATTTTTCTACTAGAATTAAGTAGTACAAAGGCAATATCATCTCGAAACTCTAAATAGGTTTTTTTAGTTGAATGAATTTTATTGTACAACCAACAAGAATTCCAAATTGCCAGGTCAAGTAAATGAAAGAAAAGTTTTAAATACCAGCGTATCGATTTCCGAGGGGTAGAGTAATAGGAAATCATTTGGTCCGCCCTATCAATCCCCGACATGTTTTTATTATAATCAATTATAGTAGAAGGCTTAATTTTTATGTAACCTCTTTTGCACCGTACTTCTTGGAATGAAGCCTTTTGTTTTGTAGATATAGTCAGGACATCCCGCTTATCTTTCCATTTCTGCACTAAAATATTTCCTTTTCTTGCGAAAACAGATTCGCCCGTTTTTAATTTTTTTTCAGTTACAATTGTCGGATTGCCTTTGCGATTTTTGCGAAGTGTGCCAACAACGTGGGTTTTATTTTTATAAAGAAAGGTGGCTAATTTGATACTATTATAATAATTATCCAAAAATTTTAGTATGTCCTTTTCCTAAATATTTTTCTAACAGCTGGTAAACGACGTTACTTACTTCATTACTTACAGTATTCTTTCCACCGTAAATAACTATATTTGTCACGAATCCATCAGGTGTACATAGCTCATATATTTTAATTCCATATTTTGCTTTTTTTTGTAGAATATAGTGTTTAAATATCAAGCATCCCTTCCATAACAATAAGTAAAGAAATATTAGATTAAAGAATTAAAAAACTTGTGAAAGATTATGAGTGTATATTTATGAAACACAAATGAGATATCGTCAAGACGTCTATCATAAAACACGAAATCCAAGATGAAAACCAGGGCTTTAGTAAGTAAAATCGATGAAAATATCATAGAAATGGAAAAGAATGGAATCATTAAAGTGCGAATCTCAATGGAATTCACCTTTAGTCTAAGTTTATAAAAGGAAATGACAATATTAGATTTTGTTTGGACTTTCGAGCTCTTAATCTGGTAGCCCCGCGCAAAATATTTCCGATACCCAGTAAAAATGAAAGGATGGATATTTTGAACTGCTCCAAATACTTTATAACATTTGACTTAGGTAATGCATATTACCATGTAGAATTAGATGAAGAGTCTTTTTCTATCTAACAATAAATTGATCTTTAATATAAACTGCTCATGGTAATATAATATATTAAACAGCGCCGGATCTAGCCACTTGGGGGCCCAGGTGCAAGAAGCGATTTTGATTTTGGGGCCCTCTTCCATTCATTTAAAAAAAATTATTCTTCTAATAAAATAAAATAACAATAAGTTTTAATTAATACAATAACATGATTTATTTATTTACTTTTATTATTCACAGCTATTAAAAAAATACTTGATTTTTTTTAAATATAATTAGCTTTTAAGAGAAAAAATAATTATTTATTTATATTAATATAATTAAACAACAAAAAAATATATAACGAAAAAAAAAACATAAAAAAAATTGCACTTAAAATTATAAAAAATGGAAAATGAGTGCAATTTTTTTAAAAATATAAATAAAAAAAAGTGGAAAGATAAAAGTGTTTGGCGGGGCCCTTTTGAGAGGGGGCCCGGGTGCATCGCATCCTTTGCACCCCCCATAGATCCGGCTCTGATATTAAATATAATATATTAAATAGTATTTTTGTGATTGCAGTATGTTGACATCACTCAGAATGTGAAAACACATTACAAAAACTCTCCAAAGATTTGAAATTTAGTTTATATAATACAGAATTATTGTAAAAATCGTTTTGAGTATTGTTTTTAAAAAATGAAAAGTATGTGCGAGAAAAATACTGCGACATTATTGCGTAACAGTGTTGAACAATGAAACTATTATGTAATAGTTCTCGTCGATAAATTACGTTACGGGAATTTATACTGTGATATAAATGTCTGTTTTTAATAAATATTGTGCGTCACATTTTATAGTTATCATTCAACAAGCTATCGCGGCAATGGATTTTCAAAAATTTATAAAGCCCTATGATAGGAATAGGTGAATTCACGACATGGTTGAAGAAATTCAAATTGGTGGCTACTCATCAGAAAATAGAAGATATATCGCTCATGCAACCGTTGCTATTAGAGGGGCCTGCTTTTTTGGTCTACGATCATCTAACGGAAAAAGATAAGCGTTGTTGCAACACAATCGAAAGGGGGCTGCTAGACACATTCTCAATAGACGGTTCAGGCCTATGACAAATTTCGAATCAGGTCATGGAATGGGAAGCCGGTGGACGTCTTCCTAGCAGATCTAAGGCAGTTGGCCACACTGGCTGGTATCGAAGAAGGTGATCTGCTTAAGAGAGCATTTGTTACAGGTTTGCCATCACCAGTATCCCAACAGATGCGAGCCTTGGCAAAAATTCACGAAATGAAACTACAGAAATAGTTCGTCAAGCTCGTGCTCTGTTATCAGAACATTCCGAGTCAGCCAGACTGGTCGCGTCGAAGACATCGCCTAACAATACCAGAATGGAAAGTAGACTCTGTGGGAGACCGGGTCACTACGTGAATAAATGTCCTATGCAAGAATGTTGGACATGCGGGAACACAGGGCACTCATCCAGACAATGTCCAAAAAGAACGCAGGTAAACGCCAGAAGAGAAACTGTAGCGCCAGCGGTTTCTCAATAACTTCGGGAATGGCGCAGGTGATAGTCAAGCTCAAGGTGAACGGAAAGTGGTGCGTTGGATTAGTTGATTCTGGATGCTCCCAAACGATTGCATCCAACAGGCTTGCGAGAAGTAGAGGCGAAACCAAGGACGTCATGTCTGTAGATGGGTCGTAGAGTGCCTTGCGAAGGATAGAGTCAATACAGAATATTCGTGCGGGGATCATGTGTCATGGTAAATTGTTTAATAATGAAAAATCTCGTAGCAGGAGTCGACGTTGTTCTGGGACTTGATGCAATAGAACTTCTTGGGGCGTTCGGATCAATAATGAAGGAGTGCAATTTGGTGGATGTGCTGTCTTATCAGTAAAGACCGTGAAGCAAAACCAAGTAAAAATTGAAGATGACGATTTTTTAGCGTCATTCGACGGGAACAAATGGACCATGTTCTGTAAATGGAGAGATAAGCCTGCCTTGCTGAAGAACCTTGTCGCAGAATATGTAGTAAAACCAGAAATACGACAGGAGTACGAAAAGGAGATCGAGCGCTGGATCAAAAAAGACTGGTTGACTCCGGCGAATAGTGACGATTATGATATCTTGCCCTTGCTAGCAGTAGTGCAAGAAAACAAAGGAAAGGTCCGACCGGTTCTTGACTTTAAAGAGTCACACCGGTGACAGTGATGTATGTGGCGAAAGTTTAAAGAAATGGCAGCAAATGGGAGATCATGTGGTAATTCTCGATTTAAAGAATGCCTATTTGCAGTTACACGTCAGCGAAGAACTTAGGGAATACCAAGAAGTTCGATACAAAGGTACGTTGTATCACTTAATAAGGTTGGGATTCGGCCTCAACTGTGCTCCAAAAATAATGACTCAAGTGCTTAGAAAAGTGTTAAGCCTCCACCCTAGAATCAAAGATGCGACAGATCACTACATTGATGACATCGCTGTAGACACAGCAAAGTTCAAATTGACGAGGTCGTGAATCACTTAGCTCAATACGGCCTGACCACAAAGCCAGCAGAATCAATAGAAAACGCAAAGGTTCTGGGGCTCAGAATAAAACGTGATTATGCTGGCCACCTGTCATGGATCAGGGGAAATGATGTCGGTGTAATCACAAGTGAAATCACTCGTCGTACGCTGTTCTTTGTGGTAAGCTGGTAATAAATGATGATGTTGTTGAGGATGCTTCGTGGCTCAGAAAACCCGATGACCACTCTCATATAAATGTTGCAGAACTTGACGCGGTGCTTAAGGGTATCAACTTGGCAATACAATGTGGAGTTAAGAGAATCGAGTTGATGGTGGATTCGGTCACGGTAGCAAGCTGGTTACGAACAGTGCTGAATAATGAAAGCCGAATACGGGTCCATGGAATTTCTGAAACGCTTGTTAGACGCCGCCTGGGGATCGTCAAGGAACTCATCGCCGACGGAAGTTTAACTATCTCTGTGTGTCTAGTGAAGTCAGCAGAGAACCAAGCAGATGTCCTTACGCGTGTTCCAGCGAAATGACTGAAGTCTGGGAATCATTTCGGATGTGTAGGACTGTCAACAGAGCAAATAAAGGACCGCCATCACAAACACCATTTCGGTCTGAAAAATCAATCTACTTCATTCAATCGAGACAGCATAAAAGACGTCTTGAGAAACTGCACAGAATGTAGGTCGATCAACCCATCACCGATTAAATGGAAGCGTGGTACACTGGAAGTCACGGAAAACTGGTAGAGACTGGCGGTTGACGTCACGCACTACAAGGAATCAACATTTATGACAATGGTGTACTGCGGGCCCAGCAGATTTGCAATCTGGAGGAAATAGACCGGGAAGACGCGCCGAACATTGTAAGAAATTTGGAGGAAGTATTCCGAGAGAGAGGCCCAGTATCAGAACTATTGATGGACAATAAGGCAAGTTTTCAATCTAATTCCCTCAGAGAGCTATGTTGTAGATGGAATGTTAAACCAACCTACAGATGCACTTATCGGCCCGCTGGAAATAGGATAGTAGAAAGNATTTCCTTTTCTTGCGAAAACAGATTCGCCCGTTTTTAATTTTTTTTCAGTTACAATTGTCGGATTGCCTTTGCGATTTTTGCGAAGTGTGCCAACAACGTGGGTTTTATTTTTATAAAGAAAGGTGGCTAATTTGATACTATTATAATAATTATCCAAAAATTTTAGTATGTCCTTTTCCTAAATATTTTTCTAACAGCTGGTAAACGACGTTACTTACTTCATTACTTACAGTATTCTTTCCACCGTAAATAACTATATTTGTCACGAATCCATCAGGTGTACATAGCTCATATATTTTAATTCCATATTTTGCTTTTTTTTGTAGAATATAGTGTTTAAATATCAAGCATCCCTTCCATAACAATAAGTAAAGAAATATTAGATTAAAGAATTAAAAAACTTGTGAAAGATTATGAGTGTATATTTATGAAACACAAATGAGATATCGTCAAGACGTCTATCATAAAACACGAAATCCAAGATGAAAACCAGGGCTTTAGTAAGTAAAATCGATGAAAATATCATAGAAATGGAAAAGAATGGAATCATTAAAGTGCGAATCTCAATGGAATTCACCTTTAGTCTAAGTTTATAAAAGGAAATGACAATATTAGATTTTGTTTGGACTTTCGAGCTCTTAATCTGGTAGCCCCGCGCAAAATATTTCCGATACCCAGTAAAAATGAAAGGATGGATATTTTGAACTGCTCCAAATACTTTATAACATTTGACTTAGGTAATGCATATTACCATGTAGAATTAGATGAAGAGTCTTTTTCTATCTAACAATAAATTGATCTTTAATATAAACTGCTCATGGTAATATAATATATTAAACAGCGCCGGATCTAGCCACTTGGGGGCCCAGGTGCAAGAAGCGATTTTGATTTTGGGGCCCTCTTCCATTCATTTAAAAAAAATTATTCTTCTAATAAAATAAAATAACAATAAGTTTTAATTAATACAATAACATGATTTATTTATTTACTTTTATTATTCACAGCTATTAAAAAAATACTTGATTTTTTTTAAATATAATTAGCTTTTAAGAGAAAAAATAATTATTTATTTATATTAATATAATTAAACAACAAAAAAATATATAACGAAAAAAAAAACATAAAAAAAATTGCACTTAAAATTATAAAAAATGGAAAATGAGTGCAATTTTTTTAAAAATATAAATAAAAAAAAGTGGAAAGATAAAAGTGTTTGGCGGGGCCCTTTTGAGAGGGGGCCCGGGTGCATCGCATCCTTTGCACCCCCCATAGATCCGGCTCTGATATTAAATATAATATATTAAATAGTATTTTTGTGATTGCAGTATGTTGACATCACTCAGAATGTGAAAACACATTACAAAAACTCTCCAAAGATTTGAAATTTAGTTTATATAATACAGAATTATTGTAAAAATCGTTTTGAGTATTGTTTTTAAAAAATGAAAAGTATGTGCGAGAAAAATACTGCGACATTATTGCGTAACAGTGTTGAACAATGAAACTATTATGTAATAGTTCTCGTCGATAAATTACGTTACGGGAATTTATACTGTGATATAAATGTCTGTTTTTAATAAATATTGTGCGTCACATTTTATAGTTATCATTCAACAAGCTATCGCGGCAATGGATTTTCAAAAATTTATAAAGCCCTATGATAGGAATAGGTGAATTCACGACATGGTTGAAGAAATTCAAATTGGTGGCTACTCATCAGAAAATAGAAGATATATCGCTCATGCAACCGTTGCTATTAGAGGGGCCTGCTTTTTTGGTCTACGATCATCTAACGGAAAAAGATAAGCGTTGTTGCAACACAATCGAAAGGGGGCTGCTAGACACATTCTCAATAGACGGTTTCAGGCCTATGACAAATTTCGAATCAGGTCATGGAATGGGAAGCCGGTGGACGTCTTCCTAGCAGATCTAAGGCAGTTGGCCACACTGGCTGGTATCGAAGAAGGTGATCTGCTTAAGAGAGCATTTGTTACAGGTTTGCCATCACCAGTATCCCAACAGATGCGAGCCTTGGCAAAAATTCACGAAATGAAACTACAGAAATAGTTCGTCAAGCTCGTGCTCTGTTATCAGAACATTCCGAGTCAGCCAGACTGGTCGCGTCGAAGACATCGCCTAACAATACCAGAATGGAAAGTAGACTCTGTGGGAGACCGGGTCACTACGTGAATAAATGTCCTATGCAAGAATGTTGGACATGCGGGAACACAGGGCACTCATCCAGACAATGTCCAAAAAGAACGCAGGTAAACGCCAGAAGAGAAACTGTAGCGCCAGCGGTTTCTCAATAACTTCGGGAATGGCGCAGGTGATAGTCAAGCTCAAGGTGAACGGAAAGTGGTGCGTTGGATTAGTTGATTCTGGATGCTCCCAAACGATTGCATCCAACAGGCTTGCGAGAAGTAGAGGCGAAACCAAGGACGTCATGTCTGTAGATGGGTCGTAGAGTGCCTTGCGAAGGATAGAGTCAATACAGAATATTCGTGCGGGGATCATGTGTCATGGTAAATTGTTTAATAATGAAAAATCTCGTAGCAGGAGTCGACGTTGTTCTGGGACTTGATGCAATAGAACTTCTTGGGGCGTTCGGATCAATAATGAAGGAGTGCAATTTGGTGGATGTGCTGTCTTATCAGTAAAGACCGTGAAGCAAAACCAAGTAAAAATTGAAGATGACGATTTTTTAGCGTCATTCGACGGGAACAAATGGACCATGTTCTGTAAATGGAGAGATAAGCCTGCCTTGCTGAAGAACCTTGTCGCAGAATATGTAGTAAAACCAGAAATACGACAGGAGTACGAAAAGGAGATCGAGCGCTGGATCAAAAAAGACTGGTTGACTCCGGCGAATAGTGACGATTATGATATCTTGCCCTTGCTAGCAGTAGTGCAAGAAAACAAAGGAAAGGTCCGACCGGTTCTTGACTTTAAAGAGTCACACCGGTGACAGTGATGTATGTGGCGAAAGTTTAAAGAAATGGCAGCAAATGGGAGATCATGTGGTAATTCTCGATTTAAAGAATGCCTATTTGCAGTTACACGTCAGCGAAGAACTTAGGGAATACCAAGAAGTTCGATACAAAGGTACGTTGTATCACTTAATAAGGTTGGGATTCGGCCTCAACTGTGCTCCAAAAATAATGACTCAAGTGCTTAGAAAAGTGTTAAGCCTCCACCCTAGAATCAAAGATGCGACAGATCACTACATTGATGACATCGCTGTAGACACAGCAAAGTTCAAATTGACGAGGTCGTGAATCACTTAGCTCAATACGGCCTGACCACAAAGCCAGCAGAATCAATAGAAAACGCAAAGGTTCTGGGGCTCAGAATAAAACGTGATTATGCTGGCCACCTGTCATGGATCAGGGGAAATGATGTCGGTGTAATCACAAGTGAAATCACTCGTCGTACGCTGTTCTTTGTGGTAAGCTGGTAATAAATGATGATGTTGTTGAGGATGCTTCGTGGCTCAGAAAACCCGATGACCACTCTCATATAAATGTTGCAGAACTTGACGCGGTGCTTAAGGGTATCAACTTGGCAATACAATGTGGAGTTAAGAGAATCGAGTTGATGGTGGATTCGGTCACGGTAGCAAGCTGGTTACGAACAGTGCTGAATAATGAAAGCCGAATACGGGTCCATGGAATTTCTGAAACGCTTGTTAGACGCCGCCTGGGGATCGTCAAGGAACTCATCGCCGACGGAAGTTTAACTATCTCTGTGTGTCTAGTGAAGTCAGCAGAGAACCAAGCAGATGTCCTTACGCGTGTTCCAGCGAAATGACTGAAGTCTGGGAATCATTTCGGATGTGTAGGACTGTCAACAGAGCAAATAAAGGACCGCCATCACAAACACCATTTCGGTCTGAAAAATCAATCTACTTCATTCAATCGAGACAGCATAAAAGACGTCTTGAGAAACTGCACAGAATGTAGGTCGATCAACCCATCACCGATTAAATGGAAGCGTGGTACACTGGAAGTCACGGAAAACTGGTAGAGACTGGCGGTTGACGTCACGCACTACAAGGAATCAACATTTATGACAATGGTGTACTGCGGGCCCAGCAGATTTGCAATCTGGAGGAAATAGACCGGGAAGACGCGCCGAACATTGTAAGAAATTTGGAGGAAGTATTCCGAGAGAGAGGCCCAGTATCAGAACTATTGATGGACAATAAGGCAAGTTTTCAATCTAATTCCCTCAGAGAGCTATGTTGTAGATGGAATGTTAAACCAACCTACAGATGCACTTATCGGCCCGCTGGAAATAGGATAGTAGAAAGAAACCACCGGACAATAATGTGTCATGCGGCCAAGACTCAAGCAGATCCCCGTGATATTGTATTCTGGTACAACTCTGCACCTAGAGATGGCATCAGTCAGGACACAGCCCCGTCGGAAGCGTTGTTCAAGTATCATTGGAGATTTTATCGAGGAAAAGAAGATGAACACTCGGAAACGTGTGAATATACAACTGGACAAAGGGTTGTTGTGAAGCCGATACCGGGAAAGTGTACTACTCAATGGCCCATTGGAATTAATTCTGCCACAAGCATTGAAGTAGATGGAACATCACGACAAATTGCGGACATCCGACCAGCAGTGGAAGAAGATGGTGCTGGTGATAAATCCGAATATCAATCTGAGACAGATCGAGCAAGTGAGGATATGCAAGCGGCCTCGCGTGAGGGCTGGCCGAAACTACCTCGGAGGAAGCCGCTTTATCTTGATCAGTATGACTTGGATACATCATACAGATCACGGGGGAATGTGCGAGAAAAATACTGCGACATTATTGCGTAACAGTGTCGAACGATGAAACTATTATGTAATAGTTCTCGTCGATAAATTACGTTGCGGTACTGTGATATAAATGTCTGTTTTTAATAAACATTGTGCGTCGTATTTTATAGTTATTATTCAACAAAGTATTTGATTAATTTTAATAGATGCCATTGCAAATTCTAGTTATGCTAAATCAATTTTGTATTTTTAATTACTTTTTTGATTAGTTTTGCCGAAAATTCATAATGAAAATTAAAATTAAAGATTACGAATGATTAATTAAGTCTTCAAATGATTAACACTAAATTTATAGACAAAATTGCGTACCTATTTTTATTGAACCCCTTTATACTGGAACCCATATTAAATTCAGTATTTTTGGAAAAATGAACTATTCGTATCAATAAATCAACACAAGTTGACATAATTTTCAAAAAAATAATTTTTAATATTTTTGATTATGAAATTTTAAATCCTTCAAATTGTCGAGTTTCGTAATTTTAGTGTTAATAATGAGTAAACATATAATATTTGTTACTAACTCCTCGATTTATATAATTTATTGTTTTATTCGTTTTCATTTTCACTTAATAAAATAATAAATTGACTTACCGATATTTTCCATTTTCTCTGTCATAATATTCCATTTGTTGCTATCTAAATAAATTAACAGTTTTAGCTGTTTTAATTTTAATTTTGATATCCATTAAATAATAAAATATACCCCAATCAGAGTATTTTAGGATCTAATAGGTTATAAAATTCATTTTAATAATAAAATGTATCATATTTATCTTTAGGTTTCACCTCTGTTCTTTTTTAATTCAATAATTTTCATATTAATGTTTGTACACATTTGATAAAGGCTGTGATGAAATATTATGTACCTTAATCAATGAAACTTTGTTTATCCGCAATTCATTTATCCATAGTTCGCCTCACGGAATCTTTTTCCGCAGTTAAGATCGTTTCGGATAAACGGGGGTTCATTGTAAATTGTTTTGATTTATAGTCTTACAAACATAAATATGAAAATTATTGTACAAAGTCTATATTTAGCTTTTACCATGCTTATTGTCCTATTGAATCGTTTGGCAATTATATCCTTTATGTCTAGGCAAAAACAGAATTTACCTGACTCCGGTGAATTTTTGGATAAATATTTAAAGTTAAGTAATAATTATAAATTTATTATTAAATTTTTTTTATAGTTTTCAGTAAGTAGTTAGTAGCCCACGGTAGCACTTAAAATATTTTAAAAATTAGAAATAGATTTTTAACTTTAGTCAAATATTTTGATGAATAGATGGCCACGTGAAATTTTGGAAATAATTTTAAATTAAGGCAGTATTTAAAAAATAAGTAATATTTTGAAGTAAATGAGTAAAATATAGTAATAATTTAAAATTTATGGTCAGATAGTTTTAAGAATTGTCGACCTCTGAGAAATTTTTAAAAAGTTTAGAATTAATTTTCAATAGATATTTTTAAAGCAAAGTTTTATGAAAATTTTTTTTGTGAATATTATTAATATTAATAATAATAATAGTATTAATTCAACAGACATCGAATAATTGCAATATCTGTTCTTAAAGTCTGACATACTGATACCACAATTCATATTTTTTCTGAAAATGATCCACTAAATCTTTTACCTGGTTGGAATACAACAAGAATAAAATTAGGTAAAGGTCTATTTCCAAATATTTGCTCTTTATAAAAATAGGAAGAACCAATAAGTAATGAAAATTCAACAACTTTTTTGCTTTTTAAAGGATAAATTGCATTTTTGGTAGAGAGACCAATTTGATAACCGGCTAAAACTGATGGTTCAACACGAACTCTTTTAACCATTAATTTTTTATCCAATAATACCATTTTTGGTGATGGAATTGATCTAGTCAATTTAATTTGAATACTAACACCAGGTAGTAAATATTTTGGTTGATTTTTCAATCCATGTTTTTCTCATAAGATCATGTTTCGTGTACCCCCATCCCACCTTAATATTCTTACTTTTATTACTACGTTTTGTTTTCTTATTAACTTTTTTTTAACAATTACTTTTTTAAATGCCACGATTAGTTTAATTAATTGTTTTCAATTCAGTTTATAAATCTTAACACCATTGACATTTAAAATATCTGTTCTAATACGCATATCATCAGGACATTGTTGTGTAAAGTCAAAGAATAAATATCCATGGGGAACATTTGTTGCATCTTGGAATGATTCTATTAAAAATTTTCAATTATAAGGTAAAGCTTGCCTTGCAATAAATCCAATAATTGTTTGATTTCGCGGATTTTTGACAATAATCAAATATTGAACATTTAAATTACGTGTTCTATGACTTCAGCCTTGATGAAAAAGGTTTTGTGTTATAAAAATAACTGTAACTCCACAATGTCTAGTGATTTTTGTAAATAAATTTTTAAAATCTTTTTCTTTATTAGCTTCCTGATACAAATCATTAATAACTTCACCTTGACGTGGTCTTCGTCTGCACCTATAAGCCAATAAATTTTATTGAATTTGATTTAAACATGTTTGATTGTAATAAATTACATATAAATAAAGTTTTTCTACTACCACTAGGTCCTACAATTTGATATACTGCATCATTTCTTAATTCCATTTTATTTAAGTTATTTCATTTAATTTGTTTATAATTGGAATTATATCAAAAATGGCAAGAAACATCAATTATAGAGGAAGATGTTTAGTAGAAGGAATGAAGTTCCGGACAGGTAAACCTCAACATGTTGTGTGGAGAAGTGGAAAATATCAGATTTTTCAAGAGTGGGTAATGTAGGATAAGAAACCACTACAAGAATGTGTCGATGTATTTATAAGTGGCAAAGTAGTAATATTAGGAATTAAAAATTTAGATTATTTCAATCAAGTTCAAGAAATTCATAGTTTTATAAAATCGATTATTTTAAATCCCACAACATACGAAGAAATTCTAGAATTTTTATTAAGTTAATTAATTGTGTTTAAATCGATTGATTAATGACAAAAGCAAAAATTCAAATGATTGATGAGCAAGAAGCATGTCTTCGAAACAATACTATTGAAGATGGAAGAGCTGTTCCTAATGTGATGAACCGGGTTTCATATTGTGTCCCATAACTGTAGGCTTACAGGATAAACCAATTAATAGGAATATACAGAAATTGTTCGTATACAATACGAATCTGTACAAGGATCTGAATTGAAATGTCTAGAGGATTATGTGGTCTGTCCAGATCCTTCAAACTTAACTTATCCTTTTAGATTTAGATGCTGTCAAGAATATAAGAAATAAATAGTACACATTTTACTTGCTGAATTAAGATGAGTTTATTATAACGAAATTTATGATAAATAAACTTATTATTTTGTCTTTAATTGTTATTATCTTTCTTTCGCGTCACACCTACCCAAAAATCAAATATTTTTACAAATTTTTTGACTTTCCAATAATATATAAAAAAGCTACTTTTTAGTCCATACTAATTAAATATGATTACGAGAGATTTTTATAAGGTAATAAAGACAATTATTTGTAATTTTTATCCTTAGAAGCGACTTTTCCATAGTAAAAAGCTTGATAGTTTTTCTAAATTTTTTTTATAACCAACTTTTTTGGGAAAAAACGTCTCGCGGCACACCGTTTGAGAAACACTGCCTTAATTTTAAAGTATTACCTAATTGTCTCAGTATTTAAATATTAATTTGCACTAATTTTCTTAATTTTAAATGATTAACGAAATTTCACGTCGCCATCGATATACATAAATACGGACATATGCCTTCTATCGGCGGTCCACGAACCCATTTGAATATTCGCTAATTATGATGCACTGAGATGTGCTCCCTTTTCGAGAGTATTCCCTCATTCACACAACGGATGTCAAGCGCCAAAAAATATTGTATCTTGAGTTGCGCTGGAAATACCACAATAAGGTAAAATGTTGACTACATGCAACCCACCATTTATATGAAAAAATTTCAATTTTTATTTAATAGTTATTATAATTAATAATATCTGTATTTCGTTTATAAATATAAAGATTTGATATAATAGCTAATTTGCTTTATGTTATTATTATAGTAACTGTTAAAAAATTCATTTCTTTATTTTTATTATTTTTTACTTAAATCAAAGCATTATTGATATTGATATATATTTATAATTGTAGGTATGTGCTTCACACAAATGCATTTAAAGACCCCAAGTCTGAGCTTTTACAGACTGTACAAAGGTAAGTGTATAAAATTTAAGTTAATAATATTAAAAGCCTTTAAATGAGAAATTGTAGTATACTAATTATTTTTCAAATAATATAAAAAATAATTTACACGCATTATAATGTGAGATCATATATCCGAGTAGATGATTTTTTCTTAAAATATATAAAAAAAATTTTGTTTATCTCCATTCAAATGTTTGGAAGTATTCCTGTAATTAGGCTTGCCAACTCTCTCGTTTTCACCGGGACTCTCTCGGAATCGGCTTTTGTCTCCCGTCTCCCGGTTAACTATGAGCCGGGAGATGTAAATCTCTCGTCTTTCCGTTTTTACAATATTTTACAATTTTTCAAGAAAAAAGTGCAGTTTTTGAAGTTTTAACATTTTTTTTTGATTTCTCTAAAATAATGATAGTCAAGATTTATTTTTGCTCACAGTCACCGGAAGTTTAAGTTGTTTGTTCACGGCGAACGATTTTATGCTGTTCTTCTTAGCCACGTTATTAGTCTGTCACTGTCAGGTTTTTTCACTTTTAGAATTTTAATGTTTAAAAACTAGTAACATGTGTACACCAAAAAAGTGAAAAAACACCTGTTATATTATTTCTTAAGCGTTATACTGTTCGCAATTTTAGAATCTCCCGGGTTCGAGGTTGTGGGAGTTAGCAACCCTACCTGTAAGCATTCGTGATAATTTCAAAACAAAATATCTATCCATTGTCCAATTGAAGATAAAAGAAATTGAAAATGCATCAATGATGAAGAAGACTAAACACTTGTATTATTAGAAAATAACCCTAAAAAGAAAAGAATGGCTTGAAACTGCTAACAACTTAGTACCTATCAATCCAGACTCATCAATATTTTCAATTAACTTTTTCATAAAAATAAATAATAAAATTTAAAAAGTTAATATTATAAAAAATTGAAAATATTAAATTATTGCAAGTCATCAGATAATGTACATTCAACGTAAATTTGTTTTTTCTTGCATGCAATATGTTATTTTCTTATGAATCTTATATGATTCTTTCAATTGCAAATAATGATGTCAATAGCATTCAGCCTTTTTTGACTGATGAGTTCTATGTGAAAATAAAATTATTGTTACTCTTAATCAGATTCACAATGTAAACTCACTGGCCATGAATTGAACACATGTGAACTGTATCAATGTTTTTAAAGATAAAATATAGGTCTTACCAGTTTCCAAATATTTTCGGCTTTGCAAGATCTGATAGTTTACTTGTGTATCTGAATAACGTTATCTTTTTTAATTTAATAAACACAATAAATTAAGAGTAATAATGATAGAAGGAGCTATTTAATATCAATTAATTTTTTTTTAATAATCATGTTCACGCAATTTGCATTCCCAATATGTTCTATTTAGTTCTGCAATCAATATATGTATAATTATTTCTATATAGTATGTAGTGAGTAGCCCTCTGGAGCAGACCATCCGGTGTACCCCTGTGTACATTTTCCATAACTACTGACCAATATTAAATCAAATAATATGATTATCAAAATCCAAGATAGAAATACACAAACGATCTAAAGTAAAGAAGAGCAATTTTTATAAAATTTCACCAAAATAAATAAGCCAGTCAATTTAAAATCAAATTTGAAAATTCAGTAAACTTGTCAGGTTAATGGGAATTTGTTTTGATCGATTTAACGTTTATGTATAATCCATTTTCTTTTTGTAATACATCCAAGATTTAATATGTTAAAAGGGAATAGAAACAATGGAAATTAAGTTAAGAATCTACAATAAGCTCAAAGATTACGATATACCTAAGGACACACAAATACGTTACATTAGCAATAAGTCTTACAAAGAGTCGTCGTAACCGTAAACTTGATATTTTTTACTTTTGACCTAATTGCTTAATATAGGCTCTAAAACTAAGACAAACTAATAACTCTATAGTTTTAATAAAATTTATAAACACAATTCAATATATTTTTTATTATTATTGTTATTATTATTTTTACTATAAACAGTACAAGCTTTGTGATACCCAGTGCAAATTCCAATAGTATACTAGTTTCGAGCTTTTGACTCTCATCAGTACTATGCAGGAGACGCGAAGATTTCTCTTCCCGCCAGGTAAGTATACAATATTGTTGATTCAACTCTATTGCATACTGTTAGACGCAATTAAATTCAAGTCTTCTTCAATCATTTATTTTTATAACAACTTCAAAATTGTGCCGTTTACTAGAGTATTAAAACATCGAGGTGTGATAATTATTAATATTAATGTAATTACTGGTCATACATTTAATTGATTTAATTTAATATAATTTAATATAATATGATATAATTTAATATAGAATTTAAATATAAAAATTTAACAGAAATAATTATTTCTACTAACTGATCTCACTTCTACCATTTAACCATAATAATCTTATATAGAGATTTACTAACTCCTTACATCCCCCCTTCTTTAAAATGCTTTAACTTTTCTATATTCCTCGTTATTTTCCTCCCGTTTTCGTCTGTTAATAAGTAACTTCTTTCATGATTTCGTTTTATTACTGTGTATGGTCCTTCATATCTCTCGTGATCTTTGTTCCTAATTTCTTGTTACACCAATACTTTGTCCCCCACTTCTAAGTTCCTAGTTGTGCCAATTTCTTTGGCTTGCTGTCTTTTAGCCTCTAATTTCCGCATGATTTCATTTCTATCCACTTCATTATTACTATGCCATTGCGATCTATTAACCTTTCTTCCAAATATAATTTCTGCTGGACTCACTCCAGTAGTTTTTTGAGCTGCCACATTAAAAACGTATTCTATATCAGGTATTAATTCTGCCCAGCTTTTTTAACTCCTTCTCTGAGTGACGCGTTTATATAGTCTCTTATAGTACGAAATTGTCTTTCAATTACACCATTAGTATTATGATGATACGGACTCGAAAATATCAACTCAATTCCTGCTGCCTTTGCTAGTTCTTTAATGCTATTTGCTTCGAAATTCTTTCCACAATCAACATGTAGTTCCTTAGGGGCTCCAAATTTCAATATCCAATTATTTAACAAAACTGCCTTTATTGTATTTTCATCTTGCTTTCTAATAGGAGTTAGAGATATGTATTTACTGTAATGATCGATTATTGCACAAATATATTTTTCTCCTCTGAAGGTTTCTCTTAATGGACCGCAAATATCCATTTATATTTTCTCCATAGGTTCTGAAGCTTGAATTACTTGGGTTTTTTCTTTTGACTTTGTAGTTAAAACTTTGTTTTTCTGGCATGCTTCACATATTGAAATAGTCTCTTTTACTTCATTTAGCAAATCTTCCATATCAAAATTGTTTCTAATATATTTCATAACTTTTTCTACTCCTGCGTGGCATAATAATAAATGTGTTTCCTTAATCATTTCTCGTCTTTTTGTTTCTGGTATCCATATTTTATTTTGATTGGTATAGATAATATTTCCTTTTAATATATATTTATTATTTTTCCTTTCATTTATTTGATCTTTTATTTCTTGTATTTCTACATTATCTCTTTGCCATTCATTTCCATTATTTTCGGTCATCAATGTTAACAATCTAGTTTATAATCGCCCTGATTTGGGGTTATTATGGTCCATCAAACATTGTACACATTTGCCAAATGTATTTCTAGACAGTATATCTGCATTCGTATGCGCCGTACCTTTTCTGAACTCCATTTTTATGTCTGAACTGCTCAAGTAGTTTATCCACGTTTGGAACTGTGCTGTTATAGGCTTCTTTGTCGTTAACATAAAAGTTGTTGCTTTATGATCAGTGCGCAAAACAAACCGTTTACCATATAAATAATGGTTGAAATGGCGACAGAAATAATATATAGCCAAAAGCTCTTTTCGTGTTATACAATATCCTCTTTCATGGCTACTCATTGCATGGGATCCATATGCAATAACGTGTTCATGCCCCATTTCATCTCTTTGTGATAATACAGCTCCAATTGTATCAAAGCTTGCGTCTGTATCTAATATGAATTCTTTCTTGAAATCTGGAAATACGAGAATTGGCGCTGTAGTCAACGCCATTTTCATTTCTTCGAAAGCTTTTTCACATTCCTCAGTCCAGATTATTTTTTCACTATTGCTTCCACATATGCTTTCTAGCGCTCTTTTGTTGCATATTCCTTAATAAATCTCCGATAATAGTTACATATACCTAAAAAGCTTCTCAAATTCTTTATACACTTAGGCCTCTGAAATGATTTAATAGCCTCAATTTTACTTTGATCTGTCCGAATCCCCTGACTGTTAATAATATGCCCTAAAAACTTTACTTCGCTCTTTAATAACTGACATTTTTCTGGGTTGATTCTCAATTTAGCTTCCCGTATTTTCTCTAGAACTTTTTCAAACACATTGTAATGTTCTTCAATTGTTCTTGTAAAAATTAAAATATCGTCTAAATACACCATAACTTCTTTCCATAGATCTTTCAATATTTTTGTCATTAATTCTTGGAATGTACCCGGTGCCGCCGCAATGCCAAAAGGCATTCTATTAAAACAAAACTGCCTTTCTTTAGTAGAAAATGCTGTCTTTTCTTGCGATTCTATGTCCAATTTCACTTGATAATAAGCGTTCCCAAGGTCTATAGAACTAAAGTACTTAGATCCATGTAATGTATCTAGAATTTCTTCTACATTCGGCATAGGAAAAGCTTGTCTTTCAGTAATCTTATTAAGCTGTCTAAAATCTAAACAAAGTCTGATATCTTTTTTGTCTTTTTTCCACACGCATACTAACGGCGTATTCCAAGGTGAATTATATCTTCTTATGATATCATTATTTTCTAAATTTTGTATAGCATCATTTATTTTCTCCTCTAAATTGATGGGTTGTCTTCTGGGTTTTATCATAATTGGCCCTTCTTTTGTGATGATTTTATGTGCAATTAAATCAGTACATCCGATATCCCAGTTATTAGCCATAAAAACACTTTTATTGTTTTTAACAATCTCTAACAGTCTTTTATTTTCGTTTAATCTTAGAATTTCTATTGCTTTTTGACATCTCTCGTTATCTGTAATCTTTTCCCCAAATCTAGCTTCTATTTCACACACAAATTCATTATATCCTTCTTCCTTCTGCTTGATGTAGTTTAATTCAATTCCAAACTCTTTCTGCAATTGTCTCTAATTTACTATCATTTGCACATCTTAACATCTCTTCTGTTTTTATGATTTTCACATTCACTAATTTGTCCACAACTGCTTCTGACATTACATTTACTCTTGCTCCTATATTTAGTAAGCATTCCATTCTATAGCCCTGAATTTCAAGAGTTGTACTCGGTCTACCTTGCATTTTGTCATAACTCAATTTCGGTCGTTTCCATTCATCTTTAGTGAAAATAATTTGCTCCTCTGATATTTCATTAATCCACCCAATTTCCTTTCTCTCTAATTTATCTACTGCCTTTTTAATAAATTTATAAACTTTTTCATTTACTATTTTATTATTATATTCTGCTTCTTTAATTTCATTATACTCTTCTTGATTCTTAGGATTATTATTATTATTTATTAAAGATCGATCAGCATTAAAATAACTATAACATTTAAAATTATTTAACGGAAACTTTTTAAAATTACAAATTTTATTACATAAAGGTTCTACATTATTATATATATATATATATATATATATAAGGATTATTTACACTATTAAAATTATTATGACCAATATTTACATCAATATCAAAATTGCCTCCCGTGTCGAAGCATGTACTTCGGGTGCTGAATATCCTCATATTTGTCTTCTGCATCATCTGAATATTCAAGTGGCATCGTCTCATCATTAGATTCAATTGCTGCAATTGATCTTCCTGGATTGTGGATCTTTTGTCGATAGCTTGTGGTTCGATGGGCATAATAATTATTGTTTCTCATGTTTGAATTAGTTTGAAACTTCCTTCTTTCCAAATTTGTATAGCAGTCAATCTCCTTGTGTCCACATAAGTGACATCTCTGGCATTGAATCGTTGAACATTCTCGCCGTACGTGGCCTTCAACTCCGCATGCAAAACACGTCATTTTCTTTTTCATTTGGCATTCTTGACTAACATGACCAGTTTTCTTGCATGTCCAGCATTCCAATTGTCGGTTACTGACGTTTTGCTGTTTGAAATTATTATTTCCGTTTACCATTCCTCTTTGAGCAACATCTCTGTAGCTTCTGTAGTTTTCAACAACCGGTGAAGTCTTCACAACATTAATATGGCCCATAATTTTGTTTACCTTTTCTAATTTCTTTATTGTCGCTTTTATTTCTTCTGATGTTTTCAAATCTTTCATCTCGATCTCTTTTTTAACTTCTCGATCTCTTACACAGTTTGTAAGTAGGCATTTTTCTATTTCTTCTTCATCCCATTTGTGCGCTATTAATTTCTTTGTCATCTTTTTAATTTTCTCTATAAAAGTTTCGGCTGAATCTGATCCTTGTTCATAACTCAAAGCTTCTTTTAGATCATCCATTAATGATGTCGGTTTCGAAAATGCATATCGAAGTTTCTCTTCCATAGTTTTTCCTTCGGCTGCTTCATAATCTTCCATTAGCGATCTGTCAAGTAATGTTGTAGTTAATATTACTTGCATCCTAATTGTTGTTTTTGTCGCGCCAAAAACCTTTGACAATCCTTGATAAAATTTTCAAAATCATCGCCTTTGTGAAATTTCTCAGGTAATAGTCTGCTTATCAATAAATCCGTGGTCGTGGTCGCCATGATAGACGCAATTAAATTCAAGTCTTCTTCAATCATTTATTTTTATAACAACTTCAAAATTGTGCCGTTTACTAGAGTATTAAAACATCGAGGTGTGATAGTTATTAATATTAATGTAATTACTGGTCATACATTTAATTGATTTAATTTAATATAATTTAATATAATATGATATAATTTAATATAGAATTTAAATATAAAAATTTAACAGAAATAATTATTTCTACTAACTGATCTCACTTCTACCATTTAACCATAATAATCTTATATAGAGATTTACTAACTCCTTACACATACTTTCCCCGTTACACTGGAAATCACATCACTTGGAAATTAGCTAAATTGCAAAAAAAATATCTGCAAACTTGTAAACATGGCGTATGAAAAATCATAATGACCTCTGCAGACTAAAAAAATTAGTCGATACACAGAAACTGTTTACAAGTGCATCCGATTACCTTTAGCATTTTTAACTTATAAAGTAATGGTGTAACATTTTTGTCGGATGTCTCGCTTGAATAAAATAAGCAGTACAATATTGTATACTTACCTGGCGCGAAGGGAAATCTTCGCGTCTCCTGCACAGCACTGATGAGAACCAAAAGCTCGAAACTAGTCTACTATTGGGATTTGCACTGGGTATCACAAAGCTTGTACTCTTTATTTTATTCAAGTGAGACGTCCGACAAAAAAATGTTACACCATTACTTTATATTTTTACTAATATTATTATTATTATTATTATTATTATTATTATTATTATTATTATTATTATTATTATTATTATTATTATTATTATTATTATTATTATTATTATTATTATTATTATATATTTTAAAATATGGTCCTAATCATGGTATTAAAAATCGTATTGACAAAACTAAACTGTGTGCTAAAATTGAAAGATTGTACTACAATATGTGCGTGTTTGATAAGAATATAGATAATAATTATGTAAAGAATTTGTTGAATGTGAGTACGATTGATTATATTAATAAAAATAAAAAACAAGATATAAAAGATTTTTTGATCTTGAAGAATTTAGCTAAAAAAGATATTAACGTTTGTAAATATGATAAAGGTAATGGTTTGGTTATCTTAGACCATGATGTGTATGTGAATAAATTGAACGATGTTTTGTCATCTCCACAGTTTGTTAAAGATGGTAGTTGTCGAAAAAATGGGAAGTTGCCTCCTCTGAAAGATGAACTTACTTTGATAAAAATGTTAAACAAATTGTCGGATGATAAAAATATTGATATAGATTTGGTGAAATTCCTAAAACCGAAAGGATCTCAACCCGCAAAGCTTTATGGTCTTCCAAAAGTACATAAAGCAGGTATGCCTATGAGACCAGTGTTATCGATGGTAGGAACCGCTCAATATAAAATTACCAAATTTTTGGATGGGTTATTAAAACCGTTAATGGTGTCTAAGTTCGAATGTAAGGATAGCTTTGAATTTGCTTCATTCATTGCTGCACTGAAGAAAAGTTCTGATGATGAAGTGATGGTTTCGTTTGATGTGTGTAGTCTTTTTACTAATGTTCCATTGGCGGAAACGATTGATTTATGTTGTGAAATGTGGAATAATAATGAGTCTGAACATAAGAATGTGGATAAAATTGCTTTTCGCAAATTGCTTGAATTTTCAACGTCGAATGTTAACTTTTTGTTTAATAATGAATGGTATAAACAAGTGGATGGTGTTGCTATGGGTTCTCCATTAGCCCCAACTATGGCTTCTATTTTTATGTCTAGTTTGGAAAAGAAAATGTCTTCATGCCATCTTGTTAAACCTAGTGTGCACAAACGGTATGTGGATGATATTTTTTTGGTGTTTGAGAGTCGTGAACATGTAATGCCGTTTTTAAATTTTATGAATGATTTGCATAAGAATATTAAATTCACATGTGAGGAAGAAAAAGGGTCATCGATTGCGTTTTTAGATTTACTCATTCAACGCAAATCGAAACATTATGAGACTGAAATATATAGAAAGTCGACGGATACTGGTTTATATACAACGCCTGATAGTTTTTGTGAGTTTAAATATAAAAGGAATATGGTGAGAGGATTAGTGTTTCGTGCTTGGTCACTATCCTCCACGTTTGCTAATTCAGTAAAAAGTATTGATGTATTGGTTGAGTTGTTACTTAAAAATGGCTACTCTAAATCTTTTCTTGAGAAGATGACAAAAGTGACTGTGGATAAGTTAATGTTTAAATCTGATAACGTTGGTATGCGTACGTCTGAATCTGAGGTACCTATTGATCCTGAGGAAAGTACTATGTTAAATTCGGAAAGTGACAAGAATCGATCCAATCGCATGGAGCCGAAATATGTGTTAGTATTGCCTTATTCGGAGGGTTTCAGAGAATTTAAACATAAAATTCTCAAATATGTAGACAAGGATCAATTCAGGATTGTTTCCACTTCTTGCAAAGTTAGCAGTATGTTTACTAGTAAATGTCCAACGCCAATTGGTTTGTGTTCTGAGCTTGTGTATCAATTTTCATGTAATGGGTGTAATGCCATATACATTGGAGAGACTGCCCGTCATCTCTGCACCCGAGTTCTTGAACACTGTCGACCAAAAGGATTGACTAATATTAGTAATCATGTTAGGAAATGTGTCAGTAAAAAAATAGGTATCTCTGATTTTAAAATTATTTCAAAAGGTTTAAGTAATTATTGGGAACGAGTAACTTGTGAGGCATTGTTGATTAGATATTTAAATCCAAAAATAAATGATCAAGTTGCCCGTTCCACGGAGATTTTGAATGTGTTTAAGTAATTGAAGGATGAAGGTTGGGAGTCTTGTTTGTGGTATAATTATGTTTGTGTTTTGTAAACTATGTAATTTTTTTAAATTTGTTAATTTTATGTTGAATGTTAAATGTTATTAAATTAAAATTTAATTTTAAAATTATATGTATGTGGGTTATGTAAAATATGGTTTGGTTTTTTAAAATGTTTTTTTTGAAATATTTTTTTTAAAATATTTTTTTTAAAATTTTTGATACAGTTTGGAGATGATTATTATTAGTTAATTTGTTTAGATATTGCATATTTTATGTCTTATTATTGATTATCCAGATTGCGGCCTGACGAAGATTGTTGTACAATTGAAATATATCGCGTTTATGTTGAATTTATTGAGTTGGCGTTTCTCTATTATTATTATTATTATTATTATTATTATTATTATTATTATTATTATTATTATTATTATTATTATTATTATTATTATTATTATTATTATTATTATTATTATTATTATTATTATTATTATTATTATTATTAATTATAAAAATCAATTGATTATAAAACTATAACTCTGGGCAAATGTCTATGTCGAATTTTCATTATTTTAGATTATTGGAGAAAGACCAACCTTATATCATCACTATATATCTTTATATGCCCCCACATCCTTTAAAATCTAGTTTTGATTAATGTTCATAACATATATTATCATTTTTAAAATAAATTCTCGATCGTGGAATTATTTATGAAAACATAATTTATATATTATAATAACATTTTTTTCCAACTTCACCACTGATTATTTATTCCATTGAATTTATTATAAAGAGAGCTTGAAGACTATAAATCAGTAATATATCGATGTTTTTTGATACTCACGAATTTTCGGCACTGTCTTTTTCAAGTGATATTCACTTGAAAAGGCAGTGCCGAAAATTCGTGATTATCAACAAACATCGATATATTACTGATATATAGTCTTCAAGCTCTCTTTTTAATAATTTATATAAATAAGTATGCCATTTTTTTAAAAAAAATATCTTTAAAATATCTAGTCAAGCCCGAAATTATTTATAAAACAACTTTCTAACAAATAATAAATAAATAATATTACAATAAATTTATTTATTTGAATTATTTTGTATAGTATCATTATATTGACCTAACTGAAATGGGACCACATAAAGGAATTCAATCTAGGACAGTTTTTCAATTCCCGAATTATGAGATTGATACATATTGTATTTTATTAAATGCATCTTTTATTGTATTTTAAAGAAAAACGTAAAATACATAATGCATCAAATGCTTCATGATTTAAACAAGATTTAAACTCATTTAAAAAAATAATTATGAATAAAATATATTATAAAAATTTAAATAATAAAAATATTTCATAATATTAGTAACAATTTTATTACTATTTTTTTAATTGCAAAATCTCGGAATTCTATGCCCTAATCACATAGAAAGAAAACCAACTTATTTCATAATTTATATAATCCACTATATACTAAAGATTATTTGATTTTTTATAAATTCATCCTCAATTTAGAATTATTTACATTTTTACATCATAAATTATTAATATATACAACCATACGCATCATACTAAAATATAAACTGACTTACTCCTCCTGTTGGAACATCTGAAAATCTTAGCTGAAATTAAAATACAAATGAGAAAATTTGTAAATAAATTATTTAATTAATTTGCATTAAAAATGTTATTCATACACCTAGTTATGCAAGTTAAGTGCTAAAACGGTTAATAATATTATTTTACTTATCTATATTAAAATTTCGATAGTATAGCTGTCCCAGTAACCATAACTAGTTAATACTTGCAAAAATAAATTCAGGAAAATTATTTGAAGAATAAATTATAAAAAGTTATATTAACAATAAACTTTGATAAGAGTATTTATTTCAATTTTTATTTAGATTATATCTTTTTATCTGTAACTCACATATTTCACTTTCATTTACCCTGGAATAACTGGAGAAAGATATCGTAAGACATAGATAATAAACATCCACTTACTACAAAGCTTGAATCTGACCTCCACGAACAAAACCACCAAAATTAACAACATTATGAAAACTAAAATAAAAATACAGTATGATTACAGAAAATTTGAAACTAACTAATGCAGTAGACCAAAATCAAAGTTTTATCTAAAATAATTAAAATAATATTAAAATTTGTTTATTACTACAAATTCCATTATTTATTTTCCATTCCCAAACGCAATTGCGTACCATATGTAGTCATTGACTTCTATCCAAAAAGACTCAATTGATTAATAATAATTATTTCAATAAATATTATTGTTGATTATAAGGAATTCCAAAACAATAAAATAATATAGTTTAAATGTTATGTGTGATCAGTTTAAACGGAATTGACTGGAAATAATGGAGAGAAGTGATAGAGAGATAATGCAGAGATACAAGAAATAGAAGTTCAATTAAATAAAAATAATAATAATAAATACATGTTAAAAGGAACTAAAATATCAGAAACAAAAAGACGAGAAATGATAAAGGAAGCACATCTTTATCATGCCCTCCAGGAGTAGAAAAAGTAATGAAATATATTCAAAACAATTTTGATGTGGAAGATTTGCTAATTGAAATAAAAACAACTAGTTCAATATTTGAAGCATGTCAGAAAAACAAGGTTCCAACTAAAAAGTAAAAACTCAAGTAATCCAAGCTTCAGGGCTGATGGAGAAAATAAATATGGATATTTGCAGTCCATTAAGAGAAACATTCAAAGAAAGAAATATATTTGTGCAATAATCAATCATTAAAGTAAACATATTTCACTAAAATTAAATTAGTAATCACCATAATCACAATAAAGAAAGTTTAAATAAATAATTGGATATTGAAATTTGGACAGTAAGGAATTACATGTTGATTGTGAAAAAAAGCCTTTCAAATCATTCAATGCAAAAGTCTACATTCAAAATGCATTAACCACGTTTATTTTGAGTGTTTTTTAATTAATTGTATTGTGATTAATAAATTTTATTGGATTCCGCAGTATAATTATTTAATTATTAGTAAACCAAATAAGTATAATCGTTTTTTTAAATAGTTTAGTAGCTGATGAGAACAGTCGAGCTGTAGAGATATAATGAATAAAGATATTTAAAAAATGGTTTTCTCTTATTTAATTTAAATATCATCATTATTTTCAAGTGTTTAAAAAAAATAAATTGAACTCACTAATTATAATATTTTGATTTGAATTATAACCTTAAAATAATGAAAATAATTTAGGCTATTTAATATTATTACCAGATTGTTGATTGCTACTCAAAAAATTCAATTTCTTTTCGATTTCTGACATCCTTTCTAAAAATTTTGTAAAAAATTATTTATTTTTCAAAAATTATTTCATTTATTTAACATTATTAAGTCCATTATTATTATTAATTTATTACTATTATATATTTTTATTGTTTAATAAGTGATTTATAAAACATTAAATTAAATAAGGTAGCCAGATCATAAAAATTACAATTTAACATCCTAAGAAAATTTATTAATATTTAATTTAATATATAATTTTATTTCACCAGAACTTTATCTGTTGATTGTTTAAATGGACTTAATATATAATTATTTAATCAACCATAATATTTATTTAGAGACTTGCACATCGTATATCCGCCAAATTTATTAATATTTTTACGTAAAATTCTAAAAATAGTGCATGTTAAGATTGAATATTTACGCGTTAATGTTTCCGATGTTGAATTACAACGCAAATGTGACGCAGTTAATTCAATTTTTATGCAATTCTTTATATTCTTTAGGTACTAATTGTCGGAAGAAAATCAAAATTTGAAATACTTGTTTAATAAATGCAACATTAGAAAATGTTAGAAATATGGATGATTCGGATCAAAGATCTCGCATCTTTCCGTCATTCAAGGAAAACATGATGATTGTTATCTATAACATAAATTAAATATTAGATAATCAAATATTAGCCTTTTTTGCAGAATAAAATGGGAAATCTTTAATACGAACAATTGTAATTATAATACAATATTGGAAATGATAATAGTAGCAATCAAAATACGAATAAATAACAAAAGTGAGAAAGAATTACTATTTCAGAAAGAAAGTGAGACAGTGGCGTAGTGAATGGTAACTGTAATTTAAAGTTACAATTTAACAAATTACAAAATAGAAATTCACTTGAGTGACACAAATTTATAGTGAAAATCAGTGCAGCAAGGCGCAAGTAATTTAAACAAACTAGTACTGTGAAGCGCAATATGAGAATTCTCACAGGGGGATACCATTCTTTGAAATCGGTGCAACAAAATATTTGAAAGTTTGAAAGTCCATTTTGGAGGACACAAGCTATGCAACAAACAGTTAAACAAAGTAGTGATTAGAAAATTCAAAAAAGAATTAACATAGGGGAAACACCATTCTGTTGTAATCATTGACTAATGTTGATTAATCTTTCTAATTAACATTCGACATTCGTTAATCTTTTCATTTTAACGCAAATATAAAATGCATATTGACATTAAAATAAGATTAAAAGTGACAGTAAACTAATTTTGATTTATAGCATTATTTTATAGTTCCATTTATTTGAAACAGACTTTTGCGATGTTTAACAAAAAAAAGAAAAAACCTAAGTGAATATGAATACAAGAAACGCAGAGAAGCTCGAACTTCAGCCATTTTTTAATTCCACCTAATAACACTAAAACAGTTTTTGGCCTATTTGATTTGGATGATCATGGTAATGCAGTTGATTTATCTCCTTATGTCCACAGTCAGGACTGGCCAGCCAAATTGCACCAAGGGTCGCATTGATGAACTAAAATTTCCCAAGGAAAATTTGTTCTTATCATTTTTTCTGGCTTTACAAATAATTTTGTACTTATCAATATTTTTTAATGATAATTTGAAGGAAAAATCTATATATAAAAAGAAAACATGTAATGAACGAACAACAAAATATATTTGTTTGGTTGTAAACAAAAAATACATCAATACATGCAATTTTTTCAGTGTGATATTTGTGTGTCTTTTCACTTACTTAATTTTTCTATATCTGTTTCAATATTCGACGTTGCAAATCTTAACTGATTTCCCAGATTTACGTCGGTTATTGACGCTCAATTTAAATTTTTATTGTATTTCATTTTAGAAAAAACGCTTCACAAACATATGTAGATCCAAAGGCACTAACAACCTTTTGGCCAAAATGTCAGATGTTAGGTAATTTTTTTGCAATTATGTATTTACTTATAAATTGGACTTCGGTGATAATCAAATATAAAACCCATTTATTCTCCCAATCATAACCGGCGCACTATATTTATTGCAGAACACTACACTTAACTATCGAAACAACCTTGCTCGAGCAACTGCAAGTATGAATATAAAGAAAAAAAAACATAATATTAAAAGGATATATGAAATCTCTATAAAATTTTATTCAGGTAAACATTTTATTTCTGTGCATATAATTGTTGTTGTTAAATAAAAACCTTTGAGGTCGAAACTATTTTGGGATGGATTTTGGACTTGAAACATGTTTACTGTAATTAACAAAACACTACAATCATAACATTATTTTTGCGTTATAGTCATGAGCCGTTTACTGTTTTCAACTAATATATATCAGAATTATCCATGTTTCGGATGATGAGACTGACTGATTTCCATACTGATTTTTATATCTTAATTGACTATCAGTTTTACTAAATATATTGTTATTCTTTTTTTTACCCTTATCGACTCTTAATCTACTTTCCTTAATATTTACCCGTTTAACCAACTATATCAATCCTTTAACGGGTCTAATTCGAGCTAACCCTAAAATTCTGACCCTAAATTACGTTTTCCTGTCATAAAATAACTGTAAATCGCCTTAGTCCTTAATATTTTACCATACCCAACCCCTTCAAACCTTGAAATGCTCTAAATCAAATTCACCTTTCTATATTTACTCTTTAATATATCGTTTTTTACCCTTAACCAAATCCTAAATAAACTTAACCCTTAACTATTGGTTCTTAATTCACTCGTTTTGCGACTTAAGCCGCTCTCTTAGACCTTTTAATGAAGTTCTCCTTAAATTTTTTAAATAAACTTTTGACTTCATTATTACGTCATACAAGGGTGGGTATGGAGTTGAAAACATAAGCATGTACTCAACATTTGTAAAATTAAAAATTTCGTCACACAAACATTTCCAAGTTTTGACACTTCCGTCATAATTCAGGTAATGAGAAAAGAATATTTTTTTTATTTCAACCAAGTTAGTAAGGGAAATAATGAAAGGCGTTTGAAATTGAAATAGATTTCAATATGATAGAAATTTAAATCAATGTAGAAAGCGACATAATAAAGGTAAACAAAGTTACACCAACTCAAACGTTACTGCTTTTCAGCTGGGAAATTAAGAAAATATAAAAAGTGAATTTTTCATATTTTTCATGCTAAAATATTACGAAAATATAAAAATATAAACATATCTAAGTCAACGAATAGAAGAAAGAATTATTCGATAAGATATACGAATGATTCGTCACATTTCACTAATAAAATTTCCCTGGAGAATAAATAGCTCGAAAATGCTGATTACGAAGAGGGATACTTCAAAGTTTTTAAGAATAACAATAGCTTTTCATACCTTTTTGATTTTAGCGTGTAAACTAATTTTAATTTAAAGATGAGAATAAAATATCAAATTTAAAATATAATGGGACAAACCGTTGATAATTCTTACGTCCATAAAAGCTAAATAAATGTATTATTTATGGAATAATTTATATATTATTATTTACTTTGAATGCTGTAGTTAGAAGCCGGGCATTCTGAATAATATTAATATTTAATAAAGTAAATAATCTTACGTTGACAAACGTTTTGAAAATTTTGGCATTCTTTGTCATCCTGTCAATTATTATTATAATTGTTATTCATTTTTATTATTAATGATTAAGTTTAAATTTTCGGATATATTAGTTAGTATTGCAATGAACAAAATTAAAGTTCTACAAAAATAATTTCCGCCAATCAAAAATTAGTTTTTGTTTGATTATTAATTCGAGTTACAAATACATATTAATACATATTTACTTTCAAAATTTGTATATATACTGTAAATGCGACTGTTTAAAATATTCAGCAATTAATTTAAATCCAAAATGGAAAAAGTAGCATAAGTTTGAATATTGGAAATATTTCAGACAAAAACTAAAGAATATTAAAATTTGTTACTATTTATAGATTTATAGATTTTAGTTCCTCAAGAATCCTTTAGCAGATTATTCAGATTATACAGCACGAAATTCCAAAATGTAATTGATTTTTATGAATAAATAATTGACTCACCAGTTTTCACGCAAACTTGCATAAAATTGGCACATGAATTGTTCATTGTTTTGAATGGTTTTCCAATTCCACACATTGATAAAGGTTGTTCTTCTCTGCTGATTTTGATTGAATAGATAAAAATCATAATTCCAAGTAAAATCGACATTGTAAGAATGCAAAATTGTAAAAGTTAAAATTCAAAATGAATTAGTTATTGCATAGAATGATTTGATTGGTGGATTCTGTTTATTTTTAGTTCTTACCTTTAACACACACGCGAATACATGAATTAGTTATTGCATAGAATGATTTGATTGGTGGATTCTGTTTATTTTTAGTTCTTACCTTTAACACACACGCGAATACAGAATTCCTTGCCTTTGTGTACTGTGAGGTGTGTGTATATTGATTTATTAAAATAAGTAAAAATAAGTAAAAATAAAATAACTGCGTAAATTAACATTATCTTGATTGTCATAAATGTTGAATAGTTTTGCGGATTTTTAGAATAATTCAGTTTATTTAATTTCATTATTGATACACAATTATTGAATTTAGAACTAAACAAGGTTCTCTCAAAGTTTAATTTAATGTTCTAATTATTGTTGGGATAATAAAAATTTTAAAAGGCGTACCTTCCAATGGTCAGGAACTTAAAATTCTTAGAAATATTTTCTGAATAATTTTTAGTTTTAAATTTTTAAAAATTTAAAAACTTAATAAATATTTCCTGCTGGGTTCTAATGTTATAATCTATATATCTGATGAAAGAGAAGGCAGATGTTTATGTAATGGCATATTCATTGATATATTGAGTTCTACTACTACAAAATGATATAGATTCAAGTAATAGAGTAATAAGTTTCTTTTTAAATGTAGTTAGTTAAAGATTACCCTAGCACAAACATTAATTTTGAAGGTATAGATTAATGATTAGAAAAGTTAGTTGTCTTTATTTAGCATAAACGCCTGTCTCTTTTCGTCTTTCGTTTAATAATAATAAAAAACAATAGAAAAATCTAGACTAGTCTAATAGAAATATATAAATTATAATGATTAAATAAGTTATATAAAATTTAATGTCAAATATTTAAGACATTAGGCCCATTATAGGCTTTGCAATGTTTCGTTTATGTTTATACACTTTTGCAATAAAGTTGCTGTTAGGCAGCATTCATATTGAGCAGGCGGGCAATATCAACCAAATATGTAACCGGATCTCGGTTGTTATAATCAACTACCATGGTGTGAAGTGCTTCATTTATGCGGACGTATTCTTTCTTCTTCTTTCCAGTTGTTGGACTTCTTAGCTCAAGTTGATGATGATGAAGTTGAGTGGAATGTTGCTCCTGTTGTAGTATTCGAGCTAACTTTGTTACGGACGGATGAGTAAAACCAACAATATTGTTGAAAGCATTCTATTGTTGCGGTGAAGCAGGTTATCAACGAGTCTCGAATATTGAATCCATAGCTCAATTGCAAATCTTGACGGACCTCTTCTTCCTCTTCTTTATCTGCCGATGAAGTTGTCTTCCATGTAATCACAAATGACTTCAATTTCTTGGTACATTGAATCTCCAGTCAGATTTTCGAAAACGTTTATCACGTCGTCTGACGGAATGAATGTTAGATCTAAAAGACAAAAGAATAAGCGCGAAATCCGGTTCATCTCTGTAACGTTCTGATAAACCTTCTGATTGTAGCTTCTTCCAGACTTACTGACCAAAGTGAAACATGCATCCAGTTATTGCTGCTATTGAAAAATACTGCATTCAAATCTGCACGCAAGTTGATAATTTCTTGAAGAAGTTGTTGATATGTTTGTTCAGTTCCCTCGGATAGTAAAACATAAATTGTAGGGAAAACTTCTCTATTAACAAAGCCATGTATCGTGTAAGGTTGATCGAATCAATTCGGAACTTCTTGAAATATTCTATCAGCAAACCAATGTTGGCATCTTGACAGGAAATCAAGATATTCATCTGCTGCAAACATGATCATGTTTTCTCGGTAGACACGGATAAATGGCTGGTTGTTCTGCGTCAGAGAATACACTATGGTGTCTTGTTGATCATTCGGTCTAGCGCGTTGTCAATGAAAATGTTTGACATTTTGGGAGTAGTTGAGCTGCTGCAAGTGGAACATTCATCTGCTCATTCTGAACAACCGATCGCGTTGCTTCTTTACTTGTTTCGGCTCTCCTTTTTATGTTAGCACGAGCCCTTTAAACCTCAACTTGTCCATGAGTGACTGTGTGATTGCGCTTTCCAACTTCAAGAACAATTGCATTTGCACATATATGAAGGCGTGCTTTGCATGTTCTTCTTTCACAACGCCAGAGCTTCTTGCCATCACTGCCATCGGTGTTCTTGTTAAATAAATAACCTTGAATTACAAACTTACGAGTCCACTTTTGAGATGTACTAAATTCTAGCATGGCGAAAAGTTGATAAGTTATATTAAATAATAATAAATAAATAATAATAAATGGCATCAATAATGATAATAAATGTTTTATTTTTTTGTATTGTATTTTTGCCTACCCTTTACCAGATGATCTAAATTTAAATTAAATTTCTGTTTTTATTAATATTAGTTATTGAAATGAAAATTACTTTCATTTTTGGTCTCTCATCTCTCGAGAATAATAACATTTAATAAAACAATAATTTTTTAATTTTCCTTCCTAAAGAAAATAAATTTTTTTTATAACCACAATTTCAACCTAATTATGTTAGAGAGAATTGAATTACATAGAATTAAATATTACAGGAGATCCAATGTACCAAGAATTACTAGAATTGAATTATATAAAATTATATAACTGTTTACGGATGCACTTGTAAACAGTTTCTGTGTATGACGGAGTCTCCAGAGGCGAATATGATTTTTTATACGCCATGTTTACAAGTTTGCAGATATTTTTTCTGTGATTTTGCTAATTTGCAAGTGATGTGATTTCCAGTGTAGCAGGTAAAGTAAGCAATAGAGTTGAATCAGCAATATTGTATACTTACCTGGCGCCAAGAGAAATAAGTCTGTAACTAGTCTGTAAGACTCATAGTTACAAAAACATTCAAAACATTTATTTTTATAACAAACACAATATTTAAACAAATTAACTTGTTTTTTTAAATATTGTTTTAAAATAATTAATTAATGTCCCAACACAACTCCCCCTTAAGATTGCGGAGCCAATTCGTCCGTTCCAATCCATGGCTTGAGACGGTCGATGCTAACATTCTTTACTTGGTCTCCGATTTTGATTTTTAACGTTTTACTGTCATCGGATCTTTCTATGACGTCGTATGGTCCCGTGTACGGATCTTCTAACGATTTCCTGAATTCCGATCGAAGCCACACTCTTTTGCAGTGAACTAATAGTTTGCTTACAAAACTATGTTCTTTTGGTTGGCTTGTTTGTTTGTTATTTAGTTGTGAGTCGATTTCCTCTTGAATTGATGTCAACTTCTCTTCGATATCGGTTAATGTTGGTTCACTAATGACAAAATCTCCGGGTAATCTAGCTCGACAACCGAATGTGATTTGCGCTGCTGATGGAGACCCATTGTACTTCGTGCAGTTTCTTAGACTGAGTAGAATCTTGGGGAGGTCATGAGCCCACATCTTGGAGGAGTCTTCTGATGCGGCTCTTATTGAGTTTTTCATGGCTCTGTGCCATCTTTCTATCTTCCCATTGGATTGAGGGTGATAGGCTGTTGTTCGCCTCCTTTCGATTCCCATTACCTTGCAGAAATTGGAGAATTTTTCTGATTCAAATTGTGTTCCTTGATCTGTTATGACAATTTCTGGAACACCAAAGCGACTGATCCACTCTCTTTCAAATGTTCTTATGATCATATCTGCTGTGATATCATATATAGGAATTGCTTCAACCCATGACGTTCCTCGGTCTATCATTGTCATGATATATCTCTTGTTATCGACGCTCGGAAGGGACCCACTATATCTAGATGGACTGTAATGAACCTTCCTTTGGTTTCTATAGTGCCTAAAGGAGCATGTGTGTGTCTTGCTATTTTTGCACTTTGACATCTTTGACATTGTCTACACCACTCTCTGATGTCGCTTTTCATCTGAGGCCACACGTATCTCGTCTTGATCAGTTCTATCGTTGGTTTGGATGCTGGATGCGATATGTTATGAATTCTTAGAAATTCTTGATGTCGGAATATTTTTGGCAGTACTACTCTGGTTTCCCCCGTAGAATTGTCAATGAGAATGTCATCCGTAGTACTACATAACTGGAGACTTGCATTTTTCAGTGTAGATAAGGTCTGATCTTTCCTTTGTTCTTCTTTTAACCTTTCTTTCGTGAATTCGACGAAATTAATTTCCACCGTTGATACTTGTAGGTTTTGATTACTGCATGGTCTGGACAGGAGATCGGCGACTACATTATCTTCCCCTTTGATGAATTCGATGGTAAAATCAAATTGATCAAGGTATTCGATTATTCGCCATTGCCTTGGCGATGGATCTTTCATATGTCTAGCTCGTAGTAAAGGTTTGTGGTCCGTCATGACTGTGAAATGAGAACCGTCTAAGAAATGCTTAAAATGTTTTATAGATAAAAATATTGCTAGTAACTCCCTGTCAAAGGTGGAATACTTCTGTTCGGTTAGATTTAATTTCCTCGAGAAGAAAGCAATTGGAAATGATTTATTTTCTTCGTTGATTTGACTTAGACTTGCTCCAATTGCTTTAGAAGATGCGTCAGTGCATAGTAGGAATGGCTTGGACGGGTTAGGATATGAAACGTTGCTGATTTCACGTACCGAATTTTTGGCACTCATGAAAGCGTGTGTATGGCAGTCTTGCCATAAGAGATCTTCCTTTTTATTGACCGACTCTTGTAACAAGTCATGCAGTGGACTCAGTGTATCCGACAGCCCTGGAATTAGCCAGTGATAATAGCCGATGCCACCAATAAAACGTCGTAAATCTTGACTGTTAGTTGGCTTCTTTAAATTGCTGATTGCCAACGTGCGTTCTTCAGAGGGTTTTATTCCTTGTTTTGTTAATTCAAAACCCAAAAAGTTTACCTTTTCGGTTTGGAATTCGCATTTGCTCTGGTTGATTGTGAGACCAGCGGCTTGAAGACTGGCCATCACCCTTGCCACGTGTTCTTTATGCTCTGCTTCAGTCTTGGAGAATATCAGAACATCATCAATATAGGATAAGGAATGCTCCTGGTGTTCTCGGAGTATGTTGTCCATGTGTCTCTGAAACGTTTGAGATGCGTTTCGAAGTCCAAAAGGCATCTTCGTATATTCGAACAATCCAAAAGGTGTTATGACTGCTGTCTTTGAAATGTCTCCGTCACAAATCGGAATTTGATGATATGCCTTTTCCAAATCTAATTTAGTGAATACATGAGGGTTGTTTATCTTGTTCAGTAAATCTTGAATTCTCGGAAGTGGATATCTGTCAGGCTGGGTTATTTCATTTAACATTCTGTAGTCTCCACAAGGTCGCCATGATCCATCCGGCTTCTTAACCACTACTAATGGAGATGCCCAGTCACTCTTGCTTGGCCGAATCACACCTTCATTTAAGAGTCTGTCAAACTCTTTCTTTGTTGCAACTAATTTTTCTCCAAAAAGTGGTCTTTGTCTTTGAGCTACAGGGGAACCATTGGTGATAATTTGCAGTTTCGTGGTTAATGTGGTTTCTTTGTTGATTGTAGCACAGATCTTGGCACATTGGCTTCTCCGCGCTTCTGTTCTTTCGTTATTGCTAGGGCAACATATTGATCTGGAATGACAACTAACATCGATTTTGTGATGGGCCAGGAAGTCTGCACCTAGAATTGGACGAGAAATGCCGGCTATAGCGAAAGACCATATAAATTTAGTTCTGAATCCTTCAATAGTAAATTCAATCGTTTTCTGCCCGTGGTATGTGATTGATGAATTGTTGGCGGATACTAAGATCGATGTTCTCCATTTCTATCAGGCTTGAAACGGTTTGCGGGAAGGATGCTGAGATCAGCGCCTGTATCTATGAGAAAGTCAATTTGTTCTCCATTTATGATTGCTGGTATTTCGAATATTTGTGAGTTGTTTTGTCCCGAGAAAGAAGATATGATTTTGTAGGTTTCACTGTTCGGGTTCAATGAAACCTTCTCTCGTTTCCCTGGTTCTCTCTGTGGTTGTTGCTGTTGAAGTTACCGTTTTTGTTGAAGTTGCTGTTTTTGTTGAAATTGTTGTTGTTGTTCCTTGACGATATGTTTGACGGTTCGAAATTTTGATATTTCTCTCTGTTGTACTTCCCCGATTGATAGTTGTCGTTCTGATTTGCATTCCATTCACATGGCGATTGACATTTCATCGCCCTATGCCCAAATTTACTATGATAAAAACATAACTTACCGGTGTTTTTATTGTTTAATTGTTGTCGTATTGCATTTATCTCTTCCTGCAGTTCCATGATTGTTCTCGTCTTGTCTCCTACTTCTTGATTATTGCAATCTTCGTGTTCAATTGCCTTCACTGATTGACGCTTTGATATCATTATTCTGTCTGCTGTGATCGCTAATTTCCGAAGGTCCGTCGATGGCATCGATAATAGGATGTCTTGAACAGATCTTGGTAGTAGTCGCATGAATAATTCCCGAGATATAGGACTGTTGAATGGGTCCATGGATGTGTCTATTCTTTGTATTTGTCCTGTAATGTGTTGAAGCGCTTCTGATGGAGATCGATCTCCCAGGCAGTCGTCTCTCATCAGGTCAGTTAGTGATATTGTCCTTGATAGTTCAAAACCAGCTAAGATTGCTTCCTTCAGAGTAGTGTATGGAAGTTCGGTTTCTGAGTCCAGTAAGTGTTCGTACTTTGTTAGCAACGTTGTTGGGAGATTTGAAATTAAATGAAAATACTTTGTGGTTTCTTCTGTAATTCTGGATATCTTGAAGCTGGCCTCCACTTGCTTGAACCATAGACTTTGATTTTTGAAAAATGGCCGGAATTTTGACCGAGACATGGTCAACTTCGGAGTTTCTGACACCATTTGTAAGACTCATAGTTACAAAAACATTCAAAACATTTATTTTTATAACAAACACAATATTTAAACAAATTAACTTGTTTTTTTAAATATTGTTTTAAAATAATTAATTAATGTCCCAACANCGTAGCTCGAAACTAGTCTGTAAGACTCATAGTTACAAAAACATTCAAAACATTTATTTTTATAACAAACACAATATTTAAACAAATTAACTTGTTTTTTTAAATATTGTTTTAAAATAATTAATTAATGTCCCAACATAGTCTAATATTGGGATTTCCACTGGATATCACAAAGCTTGTAATGTTTATCTTAAATCATTTATGCTTATATTATTTATTGTTATTTGAAGTAGTTGTCTTGCTTCGTTTGCTGATCCCCACATGTCATTCATGCAAAGTTCCAAATCATAACACCCATATCTTTCTGGGTAAACAATGACAACTTTTGCTTAGTTTTGGCATCTTAACCTCTATATTACTTTCCTTCTCTTTTAATAACTCTCTTTGATTATCGTATATCCCTCTACCGTTGTTCGGATTCTTCTAGGTTTTCCTCATCTTTTTCTATGATCATTATTTGTTGCTCTTCTTTTGGTCTTTTTATTAATCTCTTTGTAATGTTTTGGTGTTATTAAATATTTCGCTTTAAATGGACAAAACATGCTATTAACTTATATGAATTTCTAAACACTTGTCTGAGTTGTTTTAAATACACCAATGATAAGCAAATCATTTTCAATAATGCCACTGTATAATATATTCCTAATATTGTTGAGAACATGTTTCCAATGATTTCCAAATATCTCCATATGCTATATAATACTCGATACACAACCTTTTTAAAAAGTTCTTTTGATAATAATACATCAAAATTGTAGCTTCCTCCATGACTACTTCCGATTACTTTATTTACCATAATTGATGATACTCTTTCTTTTCATTAGTGAACTGTGAATTTTAGTTTCTTCTTAGTTTCTTCTCTAGTTCAATTAATTTAAATTTATGCGGCTTTGCTGCTTCCTTTCTGTCTGACATCGTAATCCACATGCCAATACTCATTTTATATGGCGGATCAAGTAGATTAGTGCATTTTTCGATTTTCCTTGGGATATCATTTTTATCGGTTAATATCCTCGTAATTGGTTGGAGATATACCGACTCTCCTTTATAGACAACTGGTAACTCATTTATGCACTGATTATTTGTTGCTAATGACGCACTGACTGGCCTACATTGGTAGAATTGTATTAATTCCCCTACTACTCACGCAAAGATTCCTTGTTCTGAAAAAAGTATCGTATTCATTAAGTCTGTATTTATTACTGCTACTGCCATTTTCGTTCTCAATATTTCTCTATTTAGTCTGCAATCATTTTGGATAGTTGCTTGATACACTCGATCTAGTTGAACTAATTGATGGTGGTAAAAATAATCTATTTTGTTGTTAAAATAAGAAGACAATTTAATATCAAATTTATCTATTTTTTGTTTAGCATCTTTAATTTCGTCTTCACTGATATAAATACCTTCGTAATTTGTTTGAACAATTGCTTTTCCGCATTTAATCCTCTCGCCCTTACCTAAAAATCTCATTGCCTCTGTTTCTGGTTCCGTCATACATATTGTGTGTATCCTTTTCTTGTACAATCGTTGTGGTTCTCTTTTGATCTCTTATCTTTTTTGATTCTATATCCGTAAACTGATTTCCCCTAATCGTTCTAAACTTTAAATATTTTAATTTTGTTTATATTTATCGACTTTATACACTATCATTGACTCTCCTGTGTCACAACTTAAATCATCTAATGTGCAAAACTTTTGTGTCATCATTTTCTTCGACGAGCTATCAAAAGATACTTTAAATTTTCTCAATTCGGCATAATATTATCTCCTTACCACGATATCATCTATCTCCGTACACCATATCTTATATCTTCATCCATGACAATATCCTCCTGCTGATGACCATCCAACAACGTTTACTAATTGTTTCACTTTAGTCCCTACCTGAGCATTTAATTCAATTCCATCAGGTGTTTTGTCCCTTCTTGTTTAAAATGCTTCCTCACACTCACTTGGTGTTACTATCAGTGCTTTTGGTGCCCATGTCGGTGTTAGTATTGTTCTCGCAATTTTGTTGCATACGAATATCCGAATATTTTATGATGCACTCTCTTGTCTCTCTATTGATGAAGCTTGACTCTTGTGAACTCTTATATATGTGAACTCTTAAAATGTGAAAAATCCTGGGCTGCGTGGAAATTAATTTAGTTGTATTTGTTTCTGGTCAGTTTTCAACGTCCAGCAGCGAATATTTCTGTCCCATTGTGTATTTTGGCAATCATATGAAACTATCTCATTAATTCCTCTTATTAAATCTAGCAATAGCGTGATTATACAATTCTAACTGAAATTTTTGATTTCCCTTCTAGTTTATTTGGATTTTTTGTAGTTTTATCCACTAATTGTTTAACTTTTTCCTCAGTGTCATCTGGTTCAGCTGTCGCATCTTTGATTTCGTTTTCATCATACAATATTTCCCATCCTAGTTTCATCATTTTTAATACCTAGTTTTTTATATATTATTTTATTTATTATTAATATTCCTTTTTTAATTATTTTGGAATTATAATAATTTCAAATTTAACAGCCCCAACAGAACTGAGTAATTGCAAAAGTTCGGTGTAATTATTTATTTTATTTATTATAAATTGTTCTATAAAACTATAAAATGTATGATAGTAAATACAAATTTAAGATTTGAATGATCTGATAAAAGTGTCCTTTAATAACATATCCACAGTTGGACGACTTTCTTGATCTATTTTCATGCATGACTTGACGATTTCTCTTAATTTGTCATGCTTGATTTCTGGGCAGTCGTAATCGGGAATTTTATCTTCCTTGAATTCTTTTATAATATCTGCTTTATCCTTATTGGGGAAGGGAGGTCTCTCTGAATTATTAATCAAAATATTTAATTATTCAATTCTAAATTACGTGTAATAATATAGATGAGAATCGCTCCAAATGACCACACGTCAGTTTTGGGGGAAAAGGTTTCCTTTTTAATAATTTCTGGGGGCAAAATATTGGATTGGCTTTTTACATTCCATGTCGATTGCGACATTGAATGAAACTTCATTAAGGTCTATTTGTTTTGATAAGTTCAAACTTGACAGCTTGATGTTCTTGGATTTACCTAATAAAATGCTTGAAGCTGAATCAAATTTGGTTAATTATTATTTGATATTGCATTTCACTGTAAATCTTACGACTTAAATTCCGGTGACTTATTTTATTGTCATGAAGATATTTCAACCCCTCCAATATCTGGAATGCCCATTTCCCAATGTCATCTTCGGTGAATTCTTTTGGATGATCTCTGATGAACGATTCCAAAGTCCCCTGTAAGGAATCTATCAAATTCAGTCACAAAACATTATAACTCCTACTCGCTCCATATTTTCCATGGCCACATAAAAAGAATTGTCATCATAATAAACTCCATATATACTCACAAATCTTCGATGGGATTTTGTCACTTGATTTGTTAATATTTCCCGTGTAATGTGGGTATTTTCAACAAACGCATTATGATTTTGATTGAAATATTTCTCTATTAATATCTCCATGTTTTTTCTTTGCATTCTGGCTTTAATCAAGTCTGAATGAGACCCAACATTTATAGGATCTCCGATTTCGATGTCATCAAGTCTGAGAATGTTAATCAAAAAGTAATTCTGAGATAAAATAATTTACTTCATAATTCTGCAGTATTTTACAGGATCGCTTTCAGTGAAATTGTATTCGAATGCGAACGCTTCCTCTGATAACTTGTCCTTTTGAATGAGCACGAAATCTTCATTTGGACAATTTAATTTATTAGCTGCGTTCTGTTTCATGGATAAAATGGTTTCAGTGTTATCATATTCAAATACACAGGAATCTCTCTCGTCAAATATTGACGAGATTTTCAATTCTTTTATTTCTCTTAGAATTATAAATTTAGAAAAAATTTATTCATTAAAACAAACCTTGATATAAAATATATAAATTCATCATCAATGATGTTGCATTGCTCAACATTTAATTTCTCATCAAGGATTTTAAACTGATTTTTGTCTTTGACATCCTTTTTTTGGACAAATATTTTGAGGTTCTCGGCATTTGGAATTCCTGGAATCAATCTTTTCAAATCAGAAATCGTTTGATGTTTTTGGACTTCAATGAATTCTGGCAACTGAATATTTCCTATGGGTTTGATCATCAGAATATTGCTATATCGGCATTGCATTAACAACATGGCCCATTATTAGTTTACCTTGTATTGACAGAGAAGTCTTTTTCACAGAGTATCTCATCATTTTGAGGTATATTGAAGGATGAGAGATACTGATTATCATCCAATATTTTCCCATTGTATTTGAGTTTTCGAATTTTGAAATCCTCTGATTTGACAAGGAAAAGTTTATTACAAATTCTTTGTTTAACGGCTACGCAGTTATCTCTTTCCTCAATTTTTATTTCAATTATTTGTCCATTCGTGCGAAATTTTCTTTTCTCATTTGGTTTCGATAACTCTGAAAATTTAGACAAAATCATAAAGCTGCGAGACCCTCATTCGATTTTTTTGCAGGTAAATTATATGAAAAAATTATGCTATGAAGTTTGTTGGGTTGATAGCAAATTTTGTTAGGATTATTATTGAATCCGCCCCCCCCCGTGTTTTGTAATCAATGAAGAAAGATTCAACAATATTGGATTTTTTTTTACAATACAAATTTTAGAATTGTGATTTCCAATTATCAATTTGGTCAAATTCAATTCCTTTTATAAAATTGCTTGATAAATACTATTTATATTGTTCTCGTGATTTCATTTGACTAACAGTCAGGCCCGACTCAGAGGACTTCGGGTATTATTCCAATCTTTAATTTTCCATTTCTTAAATTTTATTCATTTCCAAGGATATATTATTTTAGTAGAGAAGTTATTTCGGGACCACGATTGATTGTTCTGTTTTTATTTATTGGGTTCGTTTGGATTATTCCAATGTCAATTTGTGTGCAGTAATTTGTTGTTGATTGTTTGGTTTTCATTTTTGTGATGGGGTTTTCAACTATGTCTTCATTTCTGCAGTCTACCAGTAAATTATAGTATGATAAGAAATCAGCACCGATTATTGTTGGTTGTACTTCGACTATAATAAGCGACCAGCTGTACTCTCTGTTGTTGATTGTTATTGTCGATGTATGTTCTCCTAATGTATTTATGTTAGTACCATTAGCTGTGTTCTTATCAGCGGCGACTTTATCCGTTTTCCTGTATTTTGTAGTTGTATTGGCGTTTGCATTTGTATGCGTTATTCCCGAATATTTGGTGGCAGCAACTGATCTCTTCCTAACTTTTTTCAGTGTTGTTGTATGAGGCCTTGTTTTTTCGGTTTCGTAAATCTGATTGATTTTTGGTGAATTGTTGTAGTTTTGCTTTCGGTATTTTTTTTCAGCGAATTCACATTTAATTTATTTGTTTTCAATTAATATGTCTGTGAATCTTTTATATAGTCAAGGATATAGCTTACTGTGTTCAGACAAAATTGACACTATTCTTTATACCTCTATATTAGGCATGCTTAAAAAAACTTTTCAATTAAAATTAACACTTTAATTATATAATGTAATTGTGACAAAAAATTAATTTTATACAACTTTTATTAAATAAAAAACAATAATTGAAATAATCTATCTTTTTCCTGTTTGAGGTATAATAATTTTTTAAACTTTTCTAGGAATATTCCAATCTTTAATTTTCTATTTCTTAAATTTTATTCATACCCAAGGATATATTAGTTTAATTATTTTTTATTGATTTTTTTGGTTTGATGTTTTCCAAAAATTATAACAATTATTCCAACAATCATAATAAACACAATAAAAAATTCAAAAAATAACATGCAGCTCACCTGCTATAGTAATGACATTTACAGATAATTATTTTCCTGACTTTCTAGATAGTTGATTCGTTATCTCGGAAAAACAGTCGAGACAAGGAAGTTCCATTTTCCAATTTACTTTTGGTTTTTCTTTTTCCTTTTCAAATTAAACTTGTTAATTAAAACGATATTGTCGTATTTCATTGTTTAATTTTATTTTGGTTGTTGTCTTTTCATTTTCAATTTCTTTTTCTCATTTCTCATGACTTGAATTCAATGATAGATTCTCCATGTCATATACTCCACCCACTCGATCATTTTGTTCATAACTATTTAAATTTATTATTTAGATATCCTCAACATACATTTGTCTTTCTTTAGTGAACTCGGGTTTCCATAAAAAACTCATCAAATAAATTCATAGTAATCCCTTGATTGATATTTTAAATCTTTCGATTGCCTAACGTTGAATTTTGAATTATATTATACGATGATTGATGAGATTAACAAATTTTTAATTAATTAACTAATTAATAAATGGATATTTTTATATCTACACTTCCATTGCTAATTTGAAATTCATTTTTGTGATTAGCATATTAAAAAAATAACGGATTTTGAAATTTTTATTCTATTTATTAAATTTTAATAGATTTAGAACACTATAACTTCAGCATATAAATGATAGTAATAAAATTACCCTTAGCGCTGTATAGACCAATGAAAATGTATTGCGTCAAATTACATTTCTAAATACTCTGATATTTCGTAACAATATTTAATTTCCATTGATCTGATTTTGTAAATTGATTTTCACTGTTACTATAGTGTTGTGTATGCGGCATTATTATTATTATTATTATTATTATTATTATTATTATTATTATTATTATTATTATTATTATTATTATTATTATTATTATTATTATTATTATCATTATTATTATTATTATTATTATTATTATTATTATTATTATTATTATTATTATTATTATTATTATTATTATTATTATTAATATTATTATTATTAATATTGTTATTATTATTATTATTATTATTATTAATATTATTATTATTATTATTATTATTATTATTATTATTATTATTATTATTATTATTATTATCATTATTATTATTATTATTATTAATATTATTATTATTATTATTGTAGTATAAAGTGATGATTTCTTGGTAGCAGCATTTATTATTTAAAACAATAAAGTGAAAGTTTAAGCCTTTTGTTGCGAATAATGTATTTAATGAAAAAATTTTCGACTTTCCTTTTTCATTTGTAACATTTCACAACTTCAACAAGTTTCTGAAGAAATGAATTTCAAATACTTTGTACAAAAAATTGGCTAAAATAATTTGGTAGTGAATAATTAATTTTTAATGCAGAATTGTCGGTGAAATTTTTTTCAATTTTGCCGCGTTCGTCATCTATGTCAAAGTTTATCTCAATTGAAAATATCTAATGATAAAATTTATTTTTGTGAATTTCATTATTTTTAATTTTTAAAGACATCTAATTTGTAGCTGAAAATTATAAAATAAAATTAAAATTTCACTTACTTAAATTATTCATTGGGTTATTGATATTAGTGGCCAATAAGTCTAGAAAAATATTATATTAATGGAATATATTTTGCATTATACAGGATGTAATGCCTGAAACATGCATATTTAATTTTGAGATTTTTTAATTCTTTTAATTAAAATTACAAATGCAATATTGATGTTATAATCAATATTTAAGTTGTTTAAATATTCACATTTTATCGCAACCTTGTTTTTTCAATTATTCAAAAGAAAAAAAATGTATTCTATAATCTGGAATCGCAGCAATTTGTGGAATATCGTATCACTTCACCTCAACATTCAATGTATATTTCATCAATATCAATCTCTTTGTTCTTCATGTATTTCTGTGTCATCAGTGTTCAGAGTTCACCTAATTGAAATATCAGTTCGCATCTAAAGCTTGAAAAGGAAAGACAAAGTCATTTTTTGGAACTATATCGATTATGACCTCTTGTTTCCTTTTGCCAATCTCAGTCGCAGAAATGGAACAAATACGAAACGAAGTGTCTTTGTAACCGCTTACAAGAAACAAAGAATAGAGTTCATATCAGAAAGATGCTTGAACACTAATATGTCAATTTTTGTGGTAGCAGCGAAGTAAACATGTTTTTGGCGTTGGTTCAAAATAGTTAAAGAAAAAGGTTTCCCCTTTATAGCTCCATTGCTCAAAGCAAAAGGGCTCAAATTAGATATGGCTTTGGTTTATGGTGCAATGTTTAAAGCGACTGAAAACCTGGAAGAAACATCATTACATTTCGTTCAGACCGATAAGCGATATGTATTTATAGTAAAATTACAAAAATCTAAAACAACATATAAATTTACCTATTTTTTTTTCTAAGGATGCAAATCCATCTGTGTATCCATCTGAAATAATAATTATTAATTAATATCTGTTATTATTGTTATTTTTATTTATGGTGCAAAACGAATTTACAAATTTTCTTTTAAAATAATAATTTAATAATAATTTTAATAAGCATTTCAGAAAATTTATAAATAATATATTAAATAAAAAATACGCAATTCTATCTGTCTATCTGTCACAAGAACTCCTCCCAAACGATGAACAGCATGAATAATGTAATTAATTTTAATTTAATTAAATCTTAATTTAATTAATATAATTAATTTTAAATTTGAATTGGCTTTTTAGTATTTATACTTTGTAAAATGTCTGCTAATGCAGTTTGCATTGACTCGATACTCCCTATTCGTGAGTAAAAATATTTCAACATGGAAAAGTTGAAATCATTGCAAATGATTAAGGAAATAGCACATCTCCCAGTTACGTTGCATTTACTGATTCCAAGCGATTGATTGTGAATTGTCCTGAAAACTGAGTAGGCATGAATCCCCATAAAACAGTCCGATTGAAATTCAAATGACATACTAATTTGGAGCTTATTTGGGTTTCATTTTTAATATGTAAGAAATTCAATTACTTCGAAATTAGACCCAACAGTCTGGCCATACAATTTTAGTGGAGTGATCATAACAAATATATAAATATATTTAGTATCTTACAAACTAGGCTTATGAGGAGTGAAGGTAATATAATTCAAATATGTTTAAATTAATTCGAAATATCAAATGGCAAAAATTCAAATTAATTATTTAAATTATTAAAATTCTGTTTACGACATCAATCATTTCCTTAAGTAAGCAAAATCATGGAGTGTGACAGTCGCAAGTGCAGCTTGTTAAACAACGTCAGTTTTATATTCAATTTTTAGAAAAAAATTTAGAAAATTGATGAATCTGGCTCACTGAAAGATGTTATCATGATCAACCAAAAAGTGTTTCAGTGTTTGACTATGAATATTTTGAGGTTTAAGAAAAGATTTGAATTGTGTTAAAGTGTCATCCGTTATAAAGAACATCTTACTTTTGTAAACTTAGTCAAACATTTTATCAATCAACAATTTTATTTTTTGAATTTATTTAGAAAAAAATATTATCAATGTTCTAAAATCAAGAATCTTACCATTAACATCTTTTAGATATTTATATTGTTTATCTAAAATTAACAATAAATGTTCAATTATTTTGTTTAAATACATTATTATTACGAATAAATAAAATTGGAATGTAAAAGTGTCATATTTTATTTAACTGTTATTTATAGGGTTGCCAGGCGAAACCTTAAAGAATACATGACAAAATTTTAAAATAAACTTTAGACAATGCTATTTCTTATTTTTTCCCACCGGACAAGTAGTTGAATTAACGGAGTGTCCGGTTCAAAACCGGATACTTGGCAACCGTATCGCTGACCCAAGTATATTTTTTTGCTAATCTGCATTGTGATTGCACTTCCTTCTCTTTGTTGTGGAACCACATTCTACCTCACTCATTTCTTAGCTAGAATTACTTTAAATTAATTTTAAATTATTTTGCTATTAAAGTTATACAGACCTAGTTGATTGATATAAAAAAACAAATTTAATATTTAATTTTTCACTTAATAATTCAAACTTTAAATACTTCAAACTTTAGATTTATTTATCACTTTACTACACCAGAAGAAAACTTTAAATAATACTTTATTATTTTGCATTTCCTATTAAACTATAATTTTTATAAAATAAAATTTTCCATAGCCTACTGCGGTATAAAAAATTTGGATTTCAAAATTTTCAAAGCGTTAGAAGAAATACCGGACAAATGTACGTCGGGTCCTTCAGATTTTTCCCACAAGACAAGTAGTTGAATTAACGGACTGTCCGGTCCTGGCAACTGTAGTTATTTACAATAGAAAAATTGATTTAGAAATAATTTAAATCATTTTGTATTTTCGCTTTTCATCTTGATTTTGATTGACCCATTTTTAATCAGCCGCTCACAGATGCAAATTATAATTGTTTCTTGAAATGAACAAATAAATTATATTATATATTTTCAAAATTAAACTTAAATGTGTTGGATCTTGTTGTTTTTAATAAGAACTTGTTGGTCATTGTAAATAGAAATATGTTTATGGAACTAAAAATGCTGTTCAGAAGTTGTTTCGAAAGAACTTACATGGCCAATAATTACTGAAAGAGATCATTCTGTATGATGGCTGGATGTAACCAAAGATCTAATGAATTATTGCATGAACGGAAAAAATATGAAACGCAATGAAAAATTAAATAATACTATGTGGTGAATATAGGAGGAGAATATAAGAATTTTTGTGAGCTCTTAGATAATTTGAATCTATTTGAAATTAAAATGAAAATAGTGAAGATGGTGGGAAATTCAGAGAAAATAGTAGAGAGTAAATTGTTATGTCCTTTCCAAGCCATCACCACTCCACATAGAAAATATATAGGTCAACTCAGAATTTTATATAGGTCACGAAAATAAGTTTCGTATATAAATTTGCATGGTTGCTATGGAAATGAGGTCCGAAGTTTCTATATTATATGTAGGTCAAGCTATAATATAACATTCTTACTGTATGAAACACAAAACATCTTATATAATAGAATTAAAATCCTATAATTAACACATGACAAGACAGTGAATTCTCAAATTTAAAATTAATTTGTAAATGAAAATGTAGGTCAGACCATAATCTAACAACTTTTATATATTATGAAACATAGAAAAACCTATACAATAAAATAAAAATCATATACCCAACATATTGCATGACAGTAAATAACATGCGAAATAAATAAAATGTAGATCAAGCCACTTTATTAAAAAAAAATTCTTATATATAAAAAATGTAAGTCAAGACAATTGATTATAATACTATCACAAATGTCTCTAAAATATTGTCTATTTGATGCTGCTCTTCTGCTGTTGGATTCCACTCTTGCTTCGCTATATCAGTGCCATAATCATCTTCGATATCGAACCCTTAATAATTGCCAAAGGCAAGACTGCTAGCTTCCATGGTGTCCTTATTCCCTATTAAACTATAACACCTGGGTCTTAAGGAAACTCATTCTTTGTACCAAAGACCCTTTATTTGAAAGTGAATAAAATTATTGGCGACAGAAATCAGACATCAAGGAACTTTAGAATTTGGAAGTTTATTTTTGGGAAGTAATGTTTCCTCTAAGTATCCTTGTAAATTTAATAAAAGATGTTTATTTCCTACAATATTGTCAATATTAAACACACTTACATTTTACATGTAAAAAATTTATTTTTATAATAAAGCGGCACGACCTACATTTTATTTATTTCGAATGTTATTCAATGCTGGGAATATGAATTTGATTCTATAATATAGGTTTATCTATGGTTCATAAATTATGAAAGATGTTATATTATGGCGTGACCTACAAATTATTTAGATACTTTATCATTATTATTATTATTATTATTATTATTATTATTATTATTATTATTATTATTATTATTATTATTATTATTATTTTTATTATTATTATTATTATTATTATTATTATTATCATTATTATTATTATTATTATTATTATTATTATTATTATTAATATTATTATTATTATTATTATTATTATTATTATTATTATCATAATTATAAATATTAATATTAATATTAAACTTTAAAATTACCTTTTCTATTTTTGGAACGAAATAATTTCGCTAAGAATATAAATTGATTAATTTAAACAAATATATCAGAGACAGTAAACAAATATGCTTATTATATTTTATTTATGAGACAGAATGGATTTAAAAAGAATATATATAAAATATCAAAAAATATTATTTAAATAATTAAAATATAATTAAACCAATAAATATATTAAATAAATATAAAATAAATTTATTTTTCCCCAACAATTATTGGTAAATGCAATAATGATCAAATTCACTTGAAAACGGCAGTGCCGAAAATTCGTGAGTATCAACAAACATCAATATATTACTGATTTATAGTCTTCAAGCTCTCTTTTTAATAAATTCAATGGAAAATATAATCAGTGGTGAAGTTGGAAATTAAAGTTCCTATAACATATATACCATATTAGCCCGAATATAACGCAACAATTTTTAACATTTTATTTTTATTAAATTTTGGTTTAAATTAATTAAATTTATTGTCATGAATATAACCTATGTATTACTTTTAATTACCTAACCAAACGCTTATCCGATTGAATTTCCCTTAATTTTAATTTTTCATGAGTATTTTTTTTTTCTAAATTCGAGGTCGCGGTATATTCGGGCTAATACGGTCTAATACTAATAATGTATATATTAAAAAGAGAGTTTGAAGACTATAAATCAGTAATATATCGATGTTTGTTGATATTCACGAATTTTCGGCACTGCCTTTTTCATGTGAAAAATTCACTTGAAAAAAGCAGTGCCGAAAATTCGTGAGTATCAACAAACATCGATATATTACTGATTTATAGTCTTCAACCTCTCTTTTTAATTCAATGTATAAAATAATCAGTGGTGAAAATGGAAGAAATGAAAGTTCTTATAATATATAGAAATTTTTCCATGGGGGAAGGCAAAAATATTTTTTTTACCAAGTAAACAATTTTTCTAGGTGGTAGAGAATAGAGAAAAAATGCGGGAAGCCTCTTTAAATTAAATTTTTTTATTAATTTATTTTGTCTAGAGTTTTTTCAACATTGTTTGAGCGCATCTATTAAAATGTGTTTAAATTAATCGAAAAATAGAATGGTTTAAAAAATCCATGGGGGTCAAGTTTCCCCACTTGCCCACCCCCCTACGGACGCCCATGTATATATAGATAGCAAATATACAACACAAGAATATCACACTAAATTGGAAATAAATTACAAAAGATTATATTTTCATGCCGTACAAACCGACGAGAAAGAATTCAACAATTAGACAATTTATGCCAACCATATGGTTTTTACATTTTATTATTAATATATTTATCACAGTCACTGACTTTTATTACAAATAATTTTTTTGTCTAAAACAAACTATTTCCACTCAATTACCAACCTACTTCTTGCCGTCTACCCTTTTCCATGCATAAAATGATTGTGATTTCATTTCCTCTAATTACAGAAATAATTTTCAAATTTGTTTTGATTTAATTTAGGTCATATTCAAAGATAATTTGGTTAGAATATTTTAATAAGTTTTGACCTAAAATGTGTTTTTCTTTTCCCTAACTCTTTAGGGTCTTGGACTAGTAATTATTATTATTTATATAATTTTATTATTACCTGTTATCTCAATCTTGATCACGATCAACTAATGGGATTGATTAATAACGATGACCACAATAAGGGAAAGATAATGCATAGAATGATGTGTTTGTGTTTGTATTATCATATTTTAAAGTGGTAAATGAAAACTAATGAGTAAAATTATGTGAATATTTGTGTTTTAAAGGTGTTTTTACAAAATAAATGAAGTTGGAAAATCCAGTGCATGTGACGTATTGTTTATGATGATTTTATTGATTAAAATTTAACCATTAAATGTTATGTAAAACTTATTAAAAATTAAAATGTTTATTTAAATAAGAATTTTTTAATTTTTAAAATGAATGTTTAAAAATAAAATAATTTTTTAATATAATAATTTTTTACAATTAACTAATTATTTATTTATGATTTTGATAATATTTTCAAAAAAGCAATTTAAAATCTTTATAGTTTTCCATTCCTATTTAATTTAGACAGTGAACCTGTAGAAATATATTGTATAAGTGATATTCGAGTGACTTTTTGATAAAATATATTTCTATTTTCTTACTTATGATCTTGAATCTGACTTCCAATATTAGCAAGATGAGCATTAGAAGGTTCACCATAACTAATATAGCATTCATACATTAAAATGAAACAGTACAATCTTACTTATTACCCAATTAAGAATATAAATTGAATCTAAAAATTTATATAAATTAAATATTAAATAAATAATTATTATTTTCATTTTCCTTTATTTTCATTATTTTCCAGATTATAATTTTTACATTTATTTATATCTAGACTGAAAATAAATGAAAATCAAGGAAATTGAATAATAAAAAAGGGAACAGTGTATAAATTCAAACTTGTGCGTTTTATGTTGTTCGTTAATTGTTCTGGAAATATAAAATCTCAATAAATAAAATTATAAAGATAAAAAAGAAATTAAAATAATTGTTTACAACGATCATTTGAAAAGATATTTTTTGTTTTAATTTTGAATTACTATTTTTATCAATTTTGGTATTATTTTAAGCAAACAATATTATTTTTGAGCTAAAATGTAAACTTCTGAGGAATGTGTTATTTTCATACGAATAATTAACATAATCATATAGAAATAAAATATTCTCAAATGACATCGGTTTAGACATTTCCCTTTCTTTTTAAGTTGAAAATTTTATTCTTATTTTATATGACAAAAAAATTACCAAACTTGATACTTATTCAAAAATCTCACCTTGCATATTCCCCATATTTAAATAAGCTGTTGTTTGAATAAAGAGTTAAAATGCTACTAAAAACAATTAATGTTACTTAAGGTACTGAAATTGGACGGTGGGCATTCTGCAAATAACATGAAGTACGCTTTTTATAATTTGATCAAAACTTACGAGTGCAGACATTTCGAAAATTGTTACATTCTAAGTCATCTAATGAATAATAATAATAATAATAATAATAATAATAATAATAATAATAATAATAATAATAATAATAATAATAATAATAATAATAATAATAATAATAATAATAATAATAATAATAATAATAATAATAATAATAATAATAATAATAGTAATAATAATAATAATAATAATAATAATAATAATAATAATAATAATAATAATAATAATAATAATAATAATAATAATAATAATAATAATAATAATAATAATTTACTAAAAATTTTACTAATTTACTCAACTATTTGAATAAATTTATATAATAAATATTTTCTTTCCATTAATAAATTTCAGTGAAGCGTGATATTTTAGCTATTGTCTAAATAACAAATTGTCAGTCTTTAATGCTTTATAGGCTTTAAATGCTTTTTAGATCTGTTGATCTTATGAAATTTTAGCTCTGATAGCTAATTTTATAACCTTAACTAAACAGAAAATAAATCTCCGTTCTGATATTTTATAATTTAAACAAAAAATAGGTATCACTTACGAATTGAGAACGGCATTTAATTTAGTATTTAAATATTGAATAATAATATTTATCTAACAGAACAAAAATTAGTGGTTCTCAGACCGCCTTTCTCCAAGGCCCACATTTACAATTCAACAATTTTTGCGGCCCACATGTTCAATAAACTGTGTTTCAAATACATATAATGTAAACCGCCTAAAACATTAGTTTCAGAGGCATTTAATTAATTAAAGTCTTCACTAGCGTAAAAATTAAGTTTAGTTATTTGGGTAAATATTAGTAACACTAAGTTTACTATTTACTACACAAGTACAACAATAAATACAGAGACATGTGATCGTATAATATAACAACAATTTATATAGGTGGGTTTCTCGTTTATGTACTTGTTACGGATAGTGCTCTTTACGCATGGATAAAATGTATATTCTAGCCGGAATTTTGGACAAACACATTCGAAAATCGTCCTCCACATTCATTCGTGATCGATATTATGTTTTCATGGCAGTCAATGCAGAAAATAATACCTCACATAAATAAGTTGTTGAAAAAGGCAACATGATTTTCATCGCCAGTGCGGACAACAACAAATATTCCAGCACCAAAAGGAAGAGATATTCACAGCAGGATCATTAAATTTTATTTTAATCTACGATCGCTAGACAGTTCCGCCATTTCATCTTGAGCACGACCGGTTAGTTTATTGAACACATTGAAACGGATTAAAAGCTGCTACTTTGTCGTGTGCCTTGAGTAAACATGCATTTTTATCTTGTAATGATGTATTCAAATTGTTCAAAAGGCTAAAAATGTCAACAAGGTATGCTAGCATGGTAAGCCACTCAGTGTCGCCAACCTTACCTGCCAGATCGAGGTTATGCTATATCAAAAAGTGTAACAATTCCATACGAAGTTCAAACACTCTTTCAAGAACCTTCTCTTTGGATAGCCCCCGAATAGCTGAGTGCAATACGAGATGCTAGTGTTCTGAATCCGCCTCAATACAAAGTTGAGCAAATAGTCGACCATTTACTGTTCTAGTTTTAATGAAGTTTACAATGCGTAAACAGTCATCGAGTACAGACCCCAGAGTTTCATTCAAATTTTTCGAAGCCAGTGCTTCACGATGTATCATGCAATGAGTGTATATGATATCGGGCGACACTTCTTTTAAGCAGGTTGCAACACCACTTTTGCGACCTGTCATTGTTGCAGCGCCGTTGGAGGAAACCCCGACGCAGTTCGTCCATCTGCAGTCCATAAGTTGTAAAAAATGTGTTCATAACGCGAAATTTTTTATCCTCCGTTGTTCTATCTGGCTATAACTTGCAAAACAGAAATTCTTCTACCACAACATTTTGCTAACAATATCGAACATAAGCAAGCAGATGTGATTCTCCAGCGATATCACTTGTCTCATCTAATTGAAATGCAAATTTAGTAGACTGTAATCGTTCAGTTAATTGCTTGAGAATATCATCTGACATTTCAAATTTTCCCCTACGAACTGTGCAATTAAGTTTTTCAGCGTATTTCAAGCGAAAAAATATGTCGTAAATCTCTATAGCAGTTGACATGATAAGATCTTCTCCAATCGTGTGAGGTTTCTTTGATTTTGCAATTCTCTGAGCAATCAAGTGCGATACTTTAAAACCATTTTCGTTGAGTGTACAAGATGCTTTTAACACTGCCCTCTTTTTAGTATATCAACTGGCTTTGCGCTAGTTTCGTCGTAATTATAGGTTTATTTGGGAGGACTTGCAAACAAATCACACACATTGGCAGAATTTCCTCATTTCCTGATGGAACGAAACCGTATTTTATATATTCCACATCCTATTTTTTGAGTATATTTGGTTTTCTTACAGACATCAATTGAAATTTTATCTTCATCATCACCGCTTTCGTTGACATTACTACCACTTTCAGAAAACGATCTATTTTACGGTTTAATTTTTTCTATAATTCTAACGACCCTAACTTTACTCAAAACAATAAAAATATCCCCGAAATAATGCGAAAAACGGCCGGTGAAATATAAACTATTATCCTTTTATAGTTTATATAATGCTATGAAATAAACATAAATAAACAGTGCTTAAAATGCCACATGCGTTTGCTGATATCATCGCGAGTAATACTCGCCCAACTGGTACACTGACCCACTGTTTAAACTGTGCTACTAGAATAGATAATGTTAATAAGCTAGCAATTTACAATTCTGCAGTGTGCATCCGTATAATCCGCTGCTGTCAATTCGTGTTAAACGCCGATTTATTTTTTATTTTCTTCTACTTTTTGTACTTTTTCTAGACTTCTTTGCGGCCCACCAGATCCTCTATCAAGGCCCACCTTTGGGCCGCGCCTCATGGGTTGAGAACCACTGTTTTATAATGAATATTTTGAATTTGGAGCGGATATTTAAACTGAAAGAAAAGGCTTTTATATTTTTCGAAAGACTTATCATTAAGAAGAATATCATTAAAGACTTTTTTCGTTTTATGGTACTATTTTCGAAGGAAATAGTTTATAGATGAAAATTGTATCACGACTCATTGTTTATGTCTCAAAATGGCAATATAGGAAACTGTATTATATACCTTAATTAGTGCGCCAAGTAGTTTTTCAGAATGATAAACTTCGAAATAAGTAGTTTGAAATCATGTTAACGAAAAGTGAATAATTGGAGGTGCTAACTCTTTTGTGGAAATAAATGAAACGCATTTATCAATAGAAGTAGAATAGGAAAAATGCTGGTTAAACAATCATCTTGGATGTTAGCAAGATTTGAGCGTGGTACTGGGAGCACCCTCTATTTATACAAACATTATTGAGAGATTTTAGAGAGATCTCAAGGACAATATTTCATGAAATCTTGAAAGATTGAAATTTCATATTAAAAGATTTATTTTAGAAAAGAGATTGAACAGCAGAACCTTGATTGAAAGGCTTGATATAACTCTAGCATGCTTTTTAGTATATGATAATATTCCTATTTTATTATTTTTTGAAATTATTATTTTATTATTTGATATTAAATTATTTAATTAAATTTCCCTTTAATTCCTAAATGCTACCAAATAATATATGACCTTGAACTATTCTTATCAATTAAAGTTTTGATAATAAATGTGTAATTTATAATAACAAAATATCCTTATTAACCCTTTGAGGGCCGGCCGCCACTATAGTGGCAAACTAGTTCTAAAAATATCAAATGTGATTTTTCTTATATAAAATTAAAAAAGAAAATTTTTTTTCAAATAAAAAAATTTCATAAAACACACTGTTTACATAATATTAGCTAAAAACTAAAATAAATCAAACTATAATGAAAATCACATTTCTGTGTGTATTTTTATAAACTAAACAAAACAAATGATTTTTTTCAAGAAATTTTTTTCTAAAAACTACGAATCAATATGTAAAAATAAGAAAATACAAAAAATTCAATCGAGAAATAAACTATTTTATTTTTATCAATAAATATGGTTATTATAAATTTACTAAAAAAAAAATAAAATTTAAAAATTTAAATAAATTTAAAAAAAAAGCCGGTCCTCAAAGGGTTAATAGAAAATAATTGTTTAAATATTTATAAGATTAATTAAAATTTTAAAATGATTTTTCCAATTAGTGTTTAGATCCGATCAAAAGTAGCCCCTGGATCAATAAAAAAATATTTATCTTAATAAATGAATTATTGCCTCACCAGTTTTTACGCATACTTCCATAAAATTTGCACAGTTGAATTTCATTGTTTTGAATGGTTTGGCTTTTGGACATGAGTACGGGGGTAACTCCTCCAGGCTTACCCTTATTGAACATATGACAATGAGAATTTTAAATAAAGTTGACATATCAGAAAAATTGACAAGAAAAACTGAAATGAAAATAGTGATAAATATTAATAATTATCAGTAATTGTGTACGCAATAACAATGCACAGTTTTAATTGTCATTGTTATATTTTTAAAATCGATAGAATTGTTTTCATTATTTTGTGTTTTAATTTTTATTTAATTGTTATGAAATCAATGTTTTTAAGCAAGACTTTGTGAGAGATATTTAAAGGTTCCTATAAAATATATTTTATAAAAATATTTTAGCCTTAAATTCCCACAGAGATAATTAATAGTATAAAATCACTTATAATTATTATTGTATTGTGAGGAAATAAAAACAAACAAAAAATAATAATTCATTAAAAAATTCAAATTTCAAATGTCATTATTGAAAATAAATTTAGAAATTTATGTTTTACGTAATTTATTTTTTATTCTATAAAAATTGTAATATCGATCTCGATATATTTTACTTGAAACATGTATAGTAGGGGTGTGATTTTTTAAAACCTTTTTTAAAATTTTCCTTTAATCGTCAATCACGAAATTTTTCTATTTTGTTTTTATTTGTCAATTAAATAATATTAAAATTTTGTTTAAATTAACGTCATCAAATTAAATTTTTTATAAGATTATTTATGAAGAAGAAAACTAATTTTTTAGAATTGTTGAGGTTAGTATTAAAACCTGAATAAAATAAAAAGAAATCGTAACAAATATTATATAAATCAATAAAACTCCAATAAACAAAAGTACAAAATTTAATAAAAATCAAAATTTAATATTGAGCGGGTGAACCGGGTATGGTTGAACGCCAAACTGAAAGACAAATTCAGAAACAATAATGAAATATTAGTAAGCAGTTCACGGTGAAAGTTATAAATTAAAAACAAATTGAATAAAGTTAATTATTCCGTATTAGGAATCACGACCCCACGGGGAATTCGAAAGCTTAAGAAAACCCGGAGCGCATTGAGATGAGATCAATTAGATAGCGAAGTGAACTGTTGTGATAACCCTTAATATATTTACAGCAATTATTTTCAATAATCTCAAATTATGTAGATAATTGCCCTCTCAGAAAGAGTATAAAAAGAATGGTTAAATATCAGATGAGCCACCAGTGCGTCGAAGAAATAAGAAAGAAACAAAGAAATATTGACAAGTCAGTTGGCGATCAATAATTAGATTGAATTAATGTAAAGCAATTCTAAACTCTCGTACCAGAGAAGGTGATTGCTCCTTGGGTTTTCCACTTTCGCGAGCATTTATTTATTTGGAAGGAAAGGTGCAATTGAAATTATGATTGTAGTTTATTAAAGTTAATATGTGTTGGGTTTAGATTATTTGTTTAATAAAGGGCACGAAGAGTCAGATTAAACCGACTTGCAAAATAATAGCCCAACAGAATTTATATTTTATTTATTCAATCAAAATTAAGCTTGTATTGAAATTTTGAAAGTTTTATTATCAAATAAGTAGATCAAACATACATACATACAGTGAACAAAAAAGTATGGAAACATGAGATAGAGATAATTTTCTTCTTTTATCATTTTATTCAGCGAGTGCCATGTATTTGAGAAAATTATTTGGGATCTCTAAATTTAGTGTAGAGAATACATTAATAAACATGAGTAAAGTTGTTTTGTCTGAAGAGGAGGAGCGTATTTTGAAATTTGGTCCCAATCATTCCATTAAGAAAAGAATTGATGAAACAAAATTATGTGCGAAGATTGAAAGTTTATACTTTCATATACTTAGATCGATGAAGGATATTAATACTAATTATGTGAAGAGTGTGTTGAGTTCGAGTACGATGGAGTATATTGATAAAAATAAAAAGCAGAATATTAAAGAGTTTACTGTATTAAAAGAGTTAGCTAAAAAGACATCAATATATGCAAGTTTGACAAAGGAAATGGATTGGTAATTCTCGACCATGATGTATATGTAAATAAGCTTAATGATGTTTTGAACGCTCCCCAGTTTGTGAAAATAGAGATTTCTCGAAAAAATGGAATACAGCCTCCTCCTAAAGATGAGAATTTGTTGAAAGAAATACTGAATAAATTAATTAAAAATAAGCAAATTGATGAAGAGTTGTTTAAATCTATTCGCCCAATGGGATCACAACCAGAAAAAATGTATGGCCTTCCAAAAATCCATAAAGATGGCGTGCCTATGAGACATGTTTTATCCATGATTGGCACTGCCCAGCATAAAATAGCCAAATTTTTGGATGGATTATTAAAACCATTAATACGATCAGAATTTGAATGTAAAGATAGTTTTGAATTTGTTTCCTGCATTGCACGATATGATAGACAAAGTATGGATGAAATTATGGTTTCGTTTGATGTTTGTAATCTGTTTACTAATGTACCATTGGTTGAAACAATTGAATTATGTTGCTTGTTATGGAATGAAAATATTTCTGAACATCATATTTTGGATAGAACAGCATTTCGTGAACTTCTTGTATTTGCAACTTCAAAAATCAATTTTCTTTTCAATAATGAATGGTATCAACAAATAGATGGAGTTGCTATGGGTTCTCCTTTAGCACCAACGATGGCTTCAATTTTTTTAACAAGCTTAGAAAAGAAAATTGCATCTTTCCAAGGTATGAAACTCACTGTTTATAAACGGTATGTGGATGATATTTTAAAATCAGAGGCATGTTGACCCGTTTTTGCATTATATGAATAGTCTACATAAAAACATTGTATTCACATGTGAAACGGAGAAAAAATCATCGCTTGCTTTCTTGGATCTGTTAATACAACGCAGAGAAAAACTATGAGACAGAGATTTATAGAAAACCAACTGATACTGGTCTCTATACTTCTTCCGAAAGTTTTTGTGAATTCAAGTATAAAAGAAATATGGTGAAGGGGTTGATTTATCGTGCATGGTCTTTGTCTTCTACTTTTAAAAACATTTTGGTTGAATTGTTAATGAAGAACGGTTATTCAAAATCCTTTTTAGTAATTATAGTGAAATAGACTGTTGAAAAATTTATTTAAAATCCTAAGGATCCATGTTTGAGAAAATCTGGGTGTGATCTTGTTGAGATGTATGAGTCTGATGAGTTAAAATCTGGGTCTGATTTNTTTTTAAAATTTGAAAAATTTTGAGTTGGGAAATTTGGGGAATTTCATTTTTGGGACTTTTTAATTTTTGAAAAATTTTGAGTTGGGAAAATTGTTTTTGGGGATTTTTAAAATTTGGGAAATTTTTGAGTTGGGAAATTTATTTGTGGGGTTTGAAAATTTGTTGAAATGATCAATTTACAGTTTGAATAAAAATCAAAGTTTTTGACACTTGAGGGTAAGGACTCCCCATACATCTTTGAAGGTTTGACCATCACACTCTACTCTCAAATACCTTTTGAATGATGTATATATATTATAAAGTTTGAATAAAATTCGAAATTTTTTGACCCTTTGAAGGTGAAGGACTCACCATACACCTTTGATTGTATGACCATCATACTCACATCTCAATTACCTTTTGAAAGATATGTATTATAGAGTTTGAAAAAATTCGAGGGTTTTGCATCTTTTGAAGGTTAGGGATTCACCATACACCTTTGAAGGTATGATCATTGTACTCTACTCTCAAATATCTTTTGAATGATGTATATATTATAGGGATACATGTTAAAAATAACTTGACCTACATATTTTTTATAAACTATATAGTCGTGACCTACTTAATTTGACTTATTTATTTATATAGTGTCCTGGAGGTAACATATATTTAAAGTAACTTGACCTACATATTTTAATACCTATATAGTCGTGACCTACATAATTTTAACTTGATCTACTTAATTTTAACTTGACCTACTTATATATATATATGTGTCCTGGAGGTGACATGTCCTGGAGGTGACACATCCTACTACTCTCTAGATATCCGGAAACCAAATACTGCTTCCGATTGGCTCTTTCCAATTGTGTTTTGAATAGGATCCTTTAAAGTAAACTCAATTTCAGGTAACACTTCAACCCAATTCCTCTTACGTTTGTCTCTTAATAATGTACTGATAAAATCTCATATTGTTCGAAATTGTCTTTCAATCAAACCATTAGTGTTATGATGATAAGGGCTAGAAAATCGTAGCTGTATATTGATATTCTTTGCCAACTCTTTTATTAAATTAGACTCTTTTATTAAATTATGTTTTGACACAATCAAATTGAATAATTCTCGGTGCCCCATATTTTACTATCCAGAATTTCATAATAGTATCCGCTGTAGATTTTTCGTTTTGCTTTGCTATTGCTGTTAACGAAATGTATCAACTACACATATCTATAATTACCAAAATATATTTCTTTCCATGAATGTTCACCTGCAAAGATCCACAAAAATCTATCGCTATAACATCAGGCGGTTTCACAACTTCTGATTTTAACAAGTCATTTCTCTTTGACAGTCTTTGCATCGCGGCCTTTTTCATTTTCTCGTCGGAAATAATTCATTGCCCCACCTTGAGTCTCCATTATGGTAATCTTTTTCCATTTTCCCATTACTCATGCTGTCATAATAATGGTTTCCCTTAATTAATTAACGATTTTCTATTTTTGTACGTTTTCTTGCATTTCGACCCTTTCTGGACATATTCCGATGAATCAATTCTACCCATGATCTTCCCCATCATTTCATCCGCACCTGTCCTATTTTCCAAATTTAAATTCAATGATTTCTTGAATTTTCCAATATTTCATTTTTTTAATTATTTTGGAATTATAATAATTTCAAATTTAACAGCCCCAACAGAACTGAGTAATTGCAAAAGTTCGGTGTAATTATTTATTTTATTTATTATAAATTGTTCTATAAAACTATAAAATGTATGATAGTAAATACAAATTTAAGATTTGAATGATCTGATAAAAGTGTCCATTAATAACATATCCACAGTTGGACGACTTTCTTGATCTATTTTCATGCATGACTTGACGATTTCTCTTAATTTGTCATGCTTGATTTCTGGGCAGTCGTAATCGGGAATTTTATCTTCCTTGAATTCTTTTATAATATCGGCTTTATCCTTATTGGGGAAGGGAGGTCTCTCTGAATTATTAATCAAAATATTTAATTATTCAATTCTAAATTACGTGTAATAATATAGATGAGAATCGCTCCAAATGACCACACGTCAGTTTTGGGGGAAAAGGTTTCCTTTTTAATAATTTCTGGGGCAAAATATTGGATTGGCTTTTTACATTCCATGTCGATTGCGACATTGAATGAAACTTCATTAAGGTCTATTTGTTTTGATAAGTTCAAACTTGACAGCTTGATGTTCTTGGATTTACCTAATAAAATGCTTGAAGCTGAATCAAATTTGGTTAATTATTATTTGATATTGCATTTCACTGTAAATCTTACGACTTAAATTCCGGTGACTTATTTTATTGTCATGAAGATATTTCAACCCGTCCAATATCTGAAATGCCCATTTCCCAATGTCATCTTCGGTGAATTCTTTTGGATGATCTCTGATGAACGATTCCAAAGTCCCCTGTAAGGAATCTATCAAATTCAGTCACAAAACATTATAACTCCTACTCGCTCCATATTTTCCATGGCCACATAAAAAGAATTGTCATCATAATAAACTCCATATATACTCACAAATCTTCGATGGGATTTTGTCACTTGATATGTTAATATTTCCCGTGTAATGTGGGTATTTTCAACAAACGCATTATGATTTTGATTGAAATATTTCTCTATTAATATCTCCATGTTTTTTTTTTGTATTCTGGCTTTAATCAAGTCTGAATGAGACCCAACATTTATAGGATCTCCGATTTCGATGCCATCAAGTCTGAGAATGTTAATCAAAAAGTAATTCTGAGATAAAATAATTTACTTCATAATTCTGCAGTATTTTACAGGATCGCTTTCAGTGAAATTGTATTCGAATGCGAACGCTTCCTCTGATAACTTGTCCTTTTGAATGAGCACGAAATCTTCATTTGGACAATTTAATTTATTAGCTGCGTTCTGTTTCATGGATAAAATGGTTTCAGTGTTATCATATTCAAATACACAGGAATCTCTCTCGTCAAATATTGACGAGATTTTCAATTCTTTTATTTCTCTTAGAATTATTAATTTAGAAAAAATTAATTCATTAAAACAAACCTTGATATAAAATATATAAATTCATCATCAATGATGTTGCATTGCCCAACAATTAATTTCTCATCAAGGATTTTAAATTGTTTTTTGTCTTTGACATCCTTTTTTTCGACAAATATTTTGAGGTTCTCGTCATTTGGAATTCCTGGAATCAATCTTTTCAAATCAGAAATTGTTTGATGTTTTTGGACTTCAATGAATTCTGGCAACTGAATATTTCCTGCGGTTTTGATCATCAGAATATTGCTATATAGGCATTGCATTAACAACATGGCCCATTATTAGTTTACCTTGTCTTGACAGAGAAGTCTTTTTCACATAGTATCTCATCATTTTGAGGTATATTGAAGGATGAGAGATACTGATTATCATCCAATATTTTCCCATTGTATTTGAGTTTTCGAATTTTGAAATCTTCTGATTTGACAAGGGAAAGTTTATTACAAATCCTTTGTTTAACGGCTACGCAGTTATCTCTTTCCTCAATTTTTATTTCAATTATTTGTCCATTCGTGCGAAATTTTCTTTTCTCATTTGCTTTCGATAACTCTGAAAATTTAGACAAAATCATAAAGCTGCGAGACCCTCATTCGATTTTTTTGCAGGTAAATTATATAAAAAAATTATGCTATGAAGTTTTTTGGGTTGATAACAAATTTGGTTAGGATTATTATTGAATCCTCTCCCCCCCGTGTTTTTAAATCAATGAAGAAAGATTCAAGAATATTGGAACATTATTTAACAATACAAATTTTACAATTCTGATCAGCAATTACCCTGTAATATTTGGGAACGACATAAATAAATGGCACCCCAGTAATACAAATAGGAATTTTGAAATTTCTGGATAGTCTTCATTAATAACTTTCATCATTTGTTTCAAACTGCCCCTTTGATCTGTCAATGTTTTCTCCGATAATTTTGTAATTCACTTTATCTTCACCTTTGTGTTTCGTTTTACTTTTGTTTCCTCGTTAGTTTTTTCTTTTTAAAATTGTTTCACTTAATTTAATCTGTGTTTTACTTTTATAGCCTGTTGTTATGTATTATAGTTGTTGTGATGTGTTATAATTGTCGCTAAAGAGAAATTGGCTGGACCAAGAAGAGTCACCTTTAAAATCTGTATTGGGACTGCTGGGGTGCGAGTGTGTTTAGTTTTAAATTATAATTAAAACTTTATATAGTGTAATTATAACAAAATAATTAAAATTATACAACTTGTATTAAATAAAAAACAATAATAGAACTAATATATCTTCTTCCAGGTTTGGGTATAATAATTTTGTAAAATTTTCTAGGAATATTCCAATCTTTAATTTTCTATTTCTTAAATTTTATTCATACCCAAGAATATATCAGTTTAATTATTTTTTATTGAATTTTTTGGTTTGATGTTTTCCCAAAATTATAACAATTATTCCAACAATCATAATAAACACAATAAAAAATTCAAAAAATAACATGCAGCTCACCTGCTATAGTAATGACATTTACAGATAATTATTTTCCTGACTTTCTAGATAGTTCATTCGTTATCTCGGAAAAACAGTCGAGACAAGGAAGTTCCATTTTCCAATTTATTTTTGGTTTTTCTTTTTCATTTTTAATTTAAATTTGTTAATTAAAACGATATTGTCGTATTTCATTGTTTAATTTTATTTTGGTTTTTGTCTTTTCATTTTCAATTTCTTTTTTCATTCTTTTTCACTTTCATAAATGCCTATTTTAATGTTATGAAGAGATCCAATTTTTATTGGCTGCGCTAGAAATCGGAACTGTCAAATTAAAAACACAGCTAATTAGAGTCGATTATTTGAACTAGAAATTTTATTAATGGCGAACGGGTAGAGATGTGATAAATGTTGACAGTTTTGTTATACTTATAGCATATTGAAAATTGAAATTGTTGTCAAAGGTTTTAATTATTTATAAACGTTTATCTTAAGCTCACAACTAGAACTTCAATGTAAATTTTGCTAACCTTTGTAACATTTCACAACTTCAACAAGTTTCTGAAGAAATGAATTTCAAATACTTTGTGCAAAAAATTGGCTAAAATAATTTGGTAGTGAATAATTAATTTTTAATGCAGAATTGTCGGTGAAATTTTTTTCAATTTTGCCACGTTCGTCATCTATGTCAAAGTTTATCTCAATTGAAAATATCTAATGATAAAATTTATTTTTGTGAATTTCATTATTTTTAATTTTTAAAGACATCTAATTTGTAGCTGAAAATTATAAAATAAAATTAAAATTTCACTTACTTAAGTTATTCATTGGGTTATTGATATTAGTGGCCAATAAGTCTAGAAAAATATTATATTAATGGAATATATTTTGCATTATACATGATGTAATGCCTGAAACATGCATATTTAATTTTATTAAGTTTTTTTAATTTTTTTAATTAAAATTACAAATGCAATATTGATGTAATAATCAAACATTAAGTTGTTTAAATATTCACATTTTGTCGCAACCTTGTTTTTTCAATTAATCAAAAGAAAAAATATTTATTCTATAATCTGGAATCGCAGCAATTTGTGGAATATCGTATCACTTCAACTCAACATCCAATGTATATTTCATCAATATCAATCTCTTTGTTCTTCATGTATTTCTGTGTCATCAGTGTTCAAAGTTTACCAAATTGAAACATCAGTTCGCATTTGGAGTTTGAAAAGGAAAGACAAAGTCATTTTTTGGATCTATATCGATTATGGCCCATTGTTTCTTTATTCTCAGTCACAGAAATGGAACAAATACGAAACGAAGATCTTTATATATATATATATATATATATATATATATATATATATATATATATATATATATATATATATATATATATATATATATATATATATATATATATATATATTTTTTTTGAACACTAATATGTCAAGATTTTGTGGTAGCAGCGAAGGAAATTTCTTTTTTGGCGTTGGTTCAAAATAGTTAAAGAAAAAGGTTTCTCTATTTCATTTCCATTGCTTAAGGCAAAAGTGCTTAAATTTAAATATGACTTTGTTTCTGGTGCAATCTTTAAAGCGATTGAAAACTTGGTAGAAACATCATTACATTTCGTTCAGACCGATAAGCGAGGAGTATATATGTATATATGCAAATATGTATTTATAGTAAAATTAAAAAAATCTCAAACAACATATAAATTTACCTATTTTTTTTTCTAAAGATGCAAATCCATCTGTTATTATCTTATTAATACCATTGATATCTGAAACAATAATTATTAATTAATATTTGTTATTATTGTTATTATTATTATTTTTATTTATTAACAATTAAATGAAAATTTGATTTGTTGTTTTTTACCTTGAGAATAGCTTTTAAAAAAAATTAAAAAATAATAATTTAAAATTAAAAATTTTAATTAATAGATTTTTTTTTATAACATTTATAATTTAATTTAATAATTTTAAAAAATTTTAATAATTAATTAATTTAACAAACAGCAATCAATACATACAATACACAAAAGTTATTTAAAAACATTTAAAAGACAAGTATTCACTGAATTCTGCACATTAATTTTCTGATTCAATGACTTTATCAATAACGCCTCACAAATTACACGTTCCCAATAATTATCGAAATTTTTTAATAAATAAAAAAAATCAGACATACTTATTTTACTCTTACAGCCCTTATTGTGTTCACTAATATGGGTCAAAGCCTTCGGTCTATAATGTTCTCGAGCTCGAATACAGAGAATACGGCACTGCCCAATAAAAATAGCTAAATTTTTGGATGGATTATTAAAGCCATTAATACGATCAGAATTTGAATATAAAGATAGTTTTGAATTTGTATCTTGCATTGCACAATATGATAGACAAAGTGTGGATGAAATTATGGTTTCGTTTGATGTTTTTAGTCTGTTTACTGATTTACCATTGGTTGAAACAATTGAATTATGTTGCTTGTTATGGAATGAAAATATTTCTGAACATCATATTTTGGATGGAAGAGCATTTTGTGAACTTCTTGAATTTGATACTTCAAAAATCAATTTTCTTTTCAATAATGAATCATGAACTGTGTGGTTCCCATGACAATATGCTGTGACTCTTTGTAATACAGGGAAAACCTGTATTTGGCTTTCGAGGACCTCATGCGTGCCCAAATCTGCTATATAACCTCCATTAATATAGAAATCTTCTCTTATCCGCTATTTTCTGGAATCCTCCAATTTATTTTTGTAAAAATGAATATAAATAAGTGTAATATGGTTTAATAATATATTTTATTAATTATTTTTGTTTATAATTTTTGCTATTTTTGTATTAAATTTTCCCCTTTTAGATGAGCAAAAGAAATGCGTACATTTGACAACTAAAGAAAACTTGAAATAATCAAATATTGTGAAGAAAATCGAAACATAACAGATAGTCGTGTTTAAGATTGCATGGTGAATCGTACTTTTCAGAAAATGTTAAATCTAATGATTTTTTGCACATGTCAATTTATGGCCCTGAAAATCTTTACAATGTCGATGAGACTGGAATATTTTACAAACTTATTCCGTCAAAATCATTATGTAAAAATGAGCAAAGTGGATATAAAATTTTGAAGGATAGAGTATCTGTGTTGCTTTGTACAAACGTGAGTGGTAAATTTAAGAACCCACGTTTTTTCAAATTTTTTCCTGAAACATACGTGCAATACATGCATTCTGCAAGAACATGGATGACAACGGAGATTTTTAGTAAATGGCTGCTAGATTGGGACACAAAACAGACAATATTAGGTCAAACAATTTGTTGGTATTCGATAATTGTCCTTCACACAGAGTTGATATAGATTTAAAACGTATCGAGATTCTTTACTTGCCTGCAAATTTAACGGTTTCATTACAGCTATTGGATCAAGGCAGTGGTTCTCAACCCGTGGTCCGCGGAACATCAGAGTGCTGCGATTATGCTTCCAGTGTTCCGCGAAAAAATGACATTTTATTTTTAAATTTGCATTTAAGATACATATCATCAAAACCTCATTTAATTTTTTTATAAGATGATTCAATAAGAAAGCCGTTACACTGATATATAAACATACAAATATAAAAGTGCTTGCTATTGTTGCGCGTGGTATTTTCTTTGCTTATAAGAAGGTATTTTTTATGTTTACGACAGATTTATAGTAATTTGTGATTGGTCACTCATTGTGGGCAAGTATTTTTTGTCAGTGTTCCGCGCTTTTATATTAATTGAGAACCACTGGATCAATGAATTATAAAATGTTTCAAATCAATATTTATAAGCAAACTACTGACTAATATCATTGAAAGAATAGAAGCAGGAGGTGATGTGTTTGATAGATACAATAAATTACCAGTACGAGATGCAATTATATTTACACATTTAGATTGGCATGAAGTAAATGCAATGGCTATTGCCAATTGTTTCAAACATGCACAGTGGCCTGCAGCACAAATATTGTCACAAGAACAAGAAAACTTTACTTTTGATGTTTATAATGATTTTGTGTCAAAAGCAAATATTTTTAATCCAATTGATAAAAAGGATTTTTTGGATTTAGAGTACAGTGAAATGGATGTTTTATTAAGTATAACAAATGATCCTTTAGACATTAGAGTTACTCAAGCATTTCTGATGCTGTTGTGCTTCAGTCGAAAATGATCTGATTACTTCGCGTCCACATGCATGTAACCTTCTGATATGATGCAAATTTTAATTTGTCTTAACAAGATGAAATGTAGATGTAAATATTTGAAATACATATGGTAATTTACGAGTTATTTAAAAAAAGTTAAGGTTGACTGAAATGTTAAATAATCATATTAGTAATCTATCGTGGCGGGCCGCGTGGTTGACATGCCTGCTTTAGAGTGACATTGTAGTAGACGAAAAGGAATTAATGACAATATCAACTCAAAATTAGTTACAAGAATTTTAGAACAAGAATTTTACAATGAATTTCAAGAGATTAAGAATTACTTTTCTCAATCGAACACATTTGATAATGATGCAATAATTGGTATTGATTCAATAAGCAAAGCACAGAAAAAACGAAAATTTAATATGATTTTGGATAACTGGATAATAAAGAAATGAATTTTTTACTAGATTTTTTAATAAATTTTATTATTTTTTACTCTAAAAGCCGCCATTTTCTAGAAACCGCCACCTTTTCTCATAGTCCCGATATTGGCGGATAAGAGAGTAGTTACTGTACTTTGAAAGTGAACGTCAATATTTCCAGAAATAGTTATGAAAACAAATTTTTATTTGTAATTGAATAAAAGAACGCGCGGAGCCATATCGAGTTCTGATGTTAAATGTTATATGATATCTGTAAGTAATTAAAATAAAATGGCTTTAGTTTTCCGGTTACATTACATTAAAAGTTTTTTTACATGCTGCTGATGAAAACCAAATAAGCTCAAAGCTGGTCTGGCCTTAGAAATTGCATATAATATCATATTAAAGATATTGCATATAATATCATATTTAATATTCTAAAATCAAGAATCTTACCATCACGATCTCGTATAGATATATATTGAATTTCTAAAATTAACAATAAAAGTTCAATTATTTTGTTTAAATACATTATTATTACGAATAAATAAAATTGGAATGTAAAAGTGTCATATTTTATTTAACTATTATTTATAGGGTTGCCAGGCGAAACCTTAAAGAATACATGACAAAATTTTAAAATAAACTTTGGACAATGCTATTTCTTATTTTTTCCCACCGGACAAGTAGTTGAATTAACGGAGCGTCCGGTTCAAAACCGGATACTTACAAACCGTATCGCTGAACCAAGTATATTTTTTTGCTAATCTGCATTGTGATTGCACTTCCTTCTCTTTGTTGTGGAACCACATTCTACCTCACTCATTTCTTAGCTAGAATTACTTTAAATTAATTTTAAATTATTTTGCTATTAAAGTTATACAGACCTAGTTGATTGATATAAAAAACAAATTTAATATTTAATTTTTCACTTAATAATTCAAACTTTAGATTTATTTATCACTTTACTACACCAGCAGAAAACTTTAAAAAATACTTTATTATTTTGCATTTCCTATTAAACTATAATTTTTATAAAATAAAATTTTCCATAGCCTACTGCGGTATAAAAAATTTGGATTTCAAAATTTTCAAAGCGTTAGAAGAAATACCGGACAAATGTACGTCGGGTCCTTCAGATTTTTTCCCACAAGACAAGTAGTTGAATTAACGGACTGTCCGGTCCTGGCAACTGTAGTTATTTACAATAGAAAAATTGATTTAGAAATAATTTAAATCATTTTGTATTTTCGCTTTTCATCTTGATTTTGATTGACCCATTTTTAATCAGCCGCTCACAGATGCAAATTATAATTGTTTCTTGAAATGAACAAATAAATTATATTATATATTTTCAAAATTAAACTTAAATGTGTTGGATCTTGTTGTTTTTAATAAGAACTTGTTGGTCATTGTAAATAGAAATATGTTTATGTAACTAAAAATGCTGTTCAGAAGTTGTTTCGAAAGAACTTACATGGCCAATAATTACTGAAAGAGATCATTCTGTATGATGGCTGGATGTAACCAAAGATCTAATGAATTATTGCATGAACGGGAAAGATATGAAACGCAATGAAAAATTAAATAATACTATGTGGTGAATATAGGAGGAGAATATAAGAATTTTTGTGAGCTCTTAGATAATTCGAATCTATATGAAATCAAAATGAAAATAGTGAAGATGGTGGGAAATTCAGAGAAAATAGTAGAGAGTAAATTGTTATGTCCTTTCCAAGCCATCACCACTCCACCTAGAAAATATATAGGTCAACTCAGAATTTTATGTAGGTCAAGAAAATATAAGTTTCATATATAAAATTGCATGTTTGCCAGTGGCGGCTCGTCCATTTAAGCAATGCATCGCTTGCACTTGAAATTTGAGAAAATCTATATTTTAAAGTTTTAATATCTTTTAAAAAGAACTTTGGTAATAATAAAGAATTGGAAGGAGCCAAATAAATATTAATTAATTTATATTTACAGAAAGAGTTTATCCGACAAGATATTTTGTCCCCGTATAGGTATTAGTGTGGTGCCTAATAAAAATACCAAAATAATTATAATTTTTTAATATAAATTATAAATCGATTAGTTTGTTTTTAGGTTATTCTGGTCTAAATCCAAATTCTAATTTATTAATAAATGATTATACCCCCGAAATTTCTAACCTCTCCAGCGAAGAAATTCATCAATTAGGAGAGTTTAGATAAAATTATATGATAAAAATGGCCAACATATCGAGAAGCAGCACTACCAGTCCTCCAAGTTTAAGACGAAGTGGAGAAAATAATTATAATTTGAATTAAAGGATTTATAGGAAAATATTAAGGTTTTTATGTAGTACTTTTTAGTTTTTGATTTATTTTTATACATATTTTAAAAAATAATAATTATTTTGGTATTTTTATTAGGCTCAACACCCCAAATAGGTATTAGTCGCAAGGGTACTGGTCACACTCAAGATGTCGCAATGGTATATAATAATAATAATAATAATAATAATAATAATAATAATAATAATAATAATAATAATAATAATAATAATAATAATAATAATAATAATAATAATAAAAATAATAATAATAATAATAATAATAATAATAATGATAATAATAATAATAATAATAATAATAATAATAATAATAATAATATATAATAATAATAATAATAATAATAATAATAATGATAATAATAATAATAATAATAATAATAATAATAATAATAATAATAATAATAATAATAATAATAATAATAATAATAATAATAATAATAATAATAATAATAATAATAATAATAATAATAATAATAATAATAATAATAATAATAATAATAATAATAATAATAATAATAATAATAATTATTATTATTATTATTATTATTATTATTATTATTATTATTATTATTATTATTATTATTAATATTATTATTATTATCATTATTAATATTTCATTAATATTTCTTTAAGAATTGAGTTTTTATATAAATAAAATTTTTGTTGAATTTTTTTTATTACTTTCACAAAATTTTGAGTACGACCCGCCACAGATGTTTGCTATGGAAATGAAATCCAAAGTTTCTTAATTATATTTAGGTCACACCATAATATCTTTCATATATTATGAAACACAAAACACCTTATATAATAGAATTAAAATCCTATAATTAACACATGGCAAGACAGTCAATAAATAATAAATTTTCAAACTTAAACATGTTTTATTATTGAAAATATTTTTTATAAGAAATAAACATCTTTTATTAAATTTACAAGGATACTTATTGGAGAAATATTACCTCCCAAAATTAGAAATCACAAAAATATACTTCCAAAGTCAAAAGTTCCCAAATTTCAGAATTATCCATAATCTAAAATATTTCATCAAAAAATTTCTCAAAAATTTTGAATTTCCACAAACGAAAAAATCCGAAAATTCAAAATATTTAGAAACAATTTCTAAGCACTTTATTTTGAAAACATTAAATTTTGACACAGACAAGGCCGGAATAACAAAATTTTTACATCCATCTACTACTTATGAAAAAACAATCTCGAGTCAAATTTAAAAGATTGTTATATATTTTAAATAAATCCATCATACAGCAAAATATGTACTTAATAAGCTAGTCGATTTTTGAAAATACAAAGATTAAAGTCAACCACAGCCGCTCACCCCGCAGAAACTGGCGTGATAGTTTTTAAATTGAAATTGTGAGGTGTTTTTAGCTGAGAATTAAATAGTTCAATGATTTATTAAGATACTTTTAAATTGTAAATAATTGACTATTAAAATAACTTTTGAAATAATTTTTAAATTGGATTTTTTAAGTTGAAAATTTTGAATTGAAAAATTGAAAAAATAAAATAGCTTTTTGAAAGAAGTTTTATTAGTGAATAATTTTTAAATAAATATATTTTAAATATCGAAATTTTAATAAATGGTTTTGAAAATATTTTATTCAACGCTGAAAATTTGTTTGAAAATTATACAATATTTCATTAAATAAATACTTGGAATTATGTCGTTAACTTTTGAACCGGATTTAAAAAATAATTCAGGAGATGTGTTAGTAGCTTCTAATAGAAATTATTAAAATTTGAAAAATAAAATAACAACAAGAATAATAATAAAATAAAAATGAAATCTTTATTTCAATAAATAATACTATTAAAAATATCTCTAAAAATATTGTCAAATTGATGCTGCTCTTCTGCTGTCGAATTCCACTCTTGCTCCGTCATATCACCCCAATAATCTTTTTCGACATTTAACCTCTAATAATTACGAAAGGCAAGACTGCTAAATTTCTCCATCTATATTCGCTCGTGGTTTGACAATACGATTTTAATATTTTTAAAAGTATATAATTGATGGTTTCGCGTCCCTATCCTAGATTTTGACATTGAAAATATGATATTGTTATTGTAACAGTTTAAATTTGACTGATGCCTGATTTCTGTAGCAAAATAATTTAACCCACTTTGAAATTAAGAGTCTTGGGACAGGGAATGAATTTTCTTATGACCCAATGCTATAGTTTAATGGGGAATAAAGTCACCGTGAAATCTAGCAGTCTTGCATTTGGCAATTATTGAGAGTTCGATGTTGAAGATGATTATGGCGCTGATATAACGAAGTAAGAGTGGAATCCAAGAGCAGCATTAATTAGACAATGTTTTTAGAAATATTTGTGATAGTATAATAATAATTTGTCTTGATTTACATTTTTTATATATAAGCATTTATTTTTATCATGAAGTGGCTCGATCTACATTTTATTTATTTCGGATGTTATTCACTGTCTTGCTATATGATGGGTGTATGAATTTTTCTCTATAATATAGGTTTATCTGTTTCATAATGTATGAAAAATGTTATATTATGGCGTGACCAACAAATCTTTTAGAAACTTTATCATTATTTTTATTATTATTATGATTATGATTATTATTATTATTATTATTATTATTATTATTATTATTATTATTATTATTATTATTATTATTATTATTATTATTATTATTATTATTATTATTATTATTATTATTATTATTATTATTATTATTATTATTATTATTATTATTATTATTATTATTATTATTATTGATATCAATAAATATTAATATTAAACATTAAAATTACCTTTTCTATTTTTGGAACGAAATAAGTTCGCTAAGAATAAAAATTGATTAATTTAAACAAATATATTTATTATATTTTATTTATGAGACAGAATGGATTAAAAAAGAAGCACTTTCATATTTAACGAATAATATAGAATGTCAGACTTTAAATGGAATGAATTTTATTGAGTTTTATTTAAAATACAAGATTATGTCTTTATGGGCATTCAAATTTGTTTTGATTTAATTTAGGTCGTATTCAAAAACAATTTGGTTAGAACATTTTAATAAGTTTTGACCTAAAATGTGTTTTTCTTTTCTCTAACTCTTTAGGGTCTTGGGCTAGTAATTATTATTATTTATATAATTTTATTATTACCTGTTATCTCAATCTTGATCACGGTCAACTAATGGCATTGATTAATAACGATGACCACAATAAGGGAAAGATAATGCATAAAATGATGTGTTTGTGTTTGTATTATCATATTTTAAAGTGGTAAATGAAAACTAATGAGTAAAATTATGTGAATATTTGTGTTTTAAAGGTGTTTTTACAAAATAAATGAAGTTGGAAAATCCAGTGCTTGTGACGTATTGTTTATGATGATTTTATTGATTAAAATTTATGTAAAACTTATTAAAAATTAAAATGTTTATTTAAATAAGAATTTTTTAATTTTTAAAATGAATATTTAAAAATAAAATAATTTTTTAATATAATAATTTTTTACAATTAACTAATTATTTATTTATGATTTTGATAATATTTTCAAAAAAGCAATTTAAAATCTTTATAGTTTTCCATTCCTATTTAATTGTGACAGTGAACCTGTAGAAATATATTGTATAAGTGATATTCGAGTGACTTTTTGATAAAATATATTTCTATTTTCTTACTTATGATCTTGAATCTGACTTCCAATATTAGCAAGATGAGCATTAGAAGGTTCACCATAACTAATATAGCATTCATACATTAAAATGAAACAGTACAATCTTACTTATTACCCAATTAAGAATATAAATTGAATCTAAAAATTTATATAAATTAAATATTAAATAAATAATTATTATTTTCATTTTCCTTTATTTTCATTATTTTCCAGATTATAATTTTTACATTTATTTATATCTAGACTGAAAATAAATGAAAATCAAGGAAATTGAATAATAAAAAAGGGAACAGTGTATAAATTCAAACTTGTGCGTTTTATGTTGTTCGTTAATTGTTCTGGAAATATAAAATCTCAATAGATAAAATTATAAAGATAAAAAAAGAAATTAAAATAATTGTTTACAACGATCATTTGAAAAGATATTTTTTGTTTTAATTTTGAATTACTATTTTTATCAATTTTAGTATTATTTTAAGCAAACAATATTATTTCTGAGATAAAATGTAAACTTCTGATTAATGTGTCATTTTCATACGAATAATTAACATAATCATATAGAAATAAAATATTCTCAAATGACATCGGTTTAGACATTTCCCTTCTTTTTAATTTGAAAGTTTTATTCTTATTTTATATGACAAAAAAATTACCAAACTTGATACTTATTCAAAAATCTCACCTTGCATATTCCCCATATTTAAATAAGCTGTTGTTTGAATAAAGAATTAAAATTTTACTAAAAACAATTAATCTTACTTAAGGTACTGAAATTGGACGGTGGGCATTCTGCAAATAATATGAAGTATGCTTTTTATAATTTGATCAAAACTTACGAGCGCATACATTTCGAAAATTGTTACATTCTAAGTCATCTAATGAAAAATAATAATGATAATAATAATAATAATAATAATAATAATAATAATAATAATAATAATAATAATAATAATAATAATATATATATTATTATTATTATTATTATTATTATTATTATTATTATTATTATTATTATTATTATTATTATTATTATTATTATTATTATTATTATTATTTACTAAAAGATAGAGTAAAACTATTTGAATAAACTTATATAATAAATATTATCTTTCCATTGATAAATTTCAGTGAAGCGTGATATTTTAGCTATTGTCTAAATAAAAATTGTCAGTCTTTAATGCTTTATAGGCTTTAAATGCTTTATAGATCTGTTGATCATATGAAATTTTAACTCTGATGGCTAACTTTATAAACTTAACTAAACAGAAAATAAATTTCCGTTCTGATATTTTATAATTTAAACAAAAAATAGGTATTACTTACGAATCGGGGGGATGGCATTTAATTTAGTATTTAAATATTGAATTATTTATTTAATACAACAAAAATTGCCTTTAGAATGAATTTTTTTGAATTTGGAGCGAAAATTTAGACTGACGAAAAGACTTTTATTTTTTCCGAAAGACTTAAGTTATTGGATTTATGAAGGAAAATGTATAATATTTGTGGACATTCATGGTGTCGTGAAACCGGAATATCAGTAAAATACTTTCTCCGTTTTATGGTACTATTTTCGAAGGAAATAGTTTATAGGTGAAAATTGTATCACGACTCATTGTTTATGTCTCAAAATGACAATATAGGAAACTGTATTATATACCTTAATTAGTGCGCCAAGTAGTTTTTTAGAATGATAAACTTCGAAATAAGTAGTTTGAAATCCATGTTAACGAAAAGTGAATAATTGGAGGTGCTACCTCTTTTGTGGAAATAAATGAAACGCATTTATCAATAGAAGTAGAATAGGAAAAATGCTGGTTAAACAATCATTTTGGATGTTAGCAAGATTGGAGCGTGGTACTGGGAGCACCCTCTATTTATACAAACATTATTGAGAGATTTTAGAGAGATCTCAAGGACAATATTTCATGAAATCTTGAAAGATTGAAATTTCATATTAAAAGATTTATTTTAGAAAAGAGATTGAACAGCAGAACCTTGATTGAAAGGCTTGATATAACGCTAGCATGCTTTTAAGTATATGATAATATTCCTATTTTATTATTTTTTGAAATTATTATTTAATTATTTGATATTAAATTATTTAATTAAATTTCCCTTTAATTCCTAAATGCTACCAAATAATATATGACCTTGAACTATTCTTATCAATTAAAGTTTTGATAATAAATGTGTAATTTATAATAACAAAATATCCTTATTAATAGAAAATAATTGTTTAAATATTTATAAGATTAATTAAAATTTTAAAAATTAAATTTCACAAGGAAAAAATAGAAATATTATTAGTCATGATTTTTCTAATTAGTCTTTAGATCCGATAAAAAGAAGCCCTTGGATCAATAAAAATATATTTATCTTAAAAAAAAATATTTATCTTAAATTTCAAATGAATTATTGCCTCACCAGTTTTTACGCATACTTCCATAAAATTTGCACAGTTGAATTTCATTGTTTTGAATGGTTTGGCTTTTGGACATGAGTACGGGGGTAACTCCTCCAGGCTTACCCTTATTGAACATATGACAATGAGAATTTTAAATAAAGTTGACATATCAGAAAAATTGACAAGAAAAACTGAAATGAAAATAGTGATAAATATTAATAATTATCAGTAATTGTGTACGCAATAACAATGCACAGTTTTAATTGTCATTGTTATATTTTTAAAATCGATAGAATTATTTTCATTATTTTGTGTTTTAATTTTTATTTAATTGTTATGAAATTAATGTTTTTTAAGACTTTGTGAGAGATATTTAAAGGTTCCTATAAAATATATTTTATAAAAATATTTTAGCCTTAAATTCCCACAGAGATAATTAATAGTATAAAATCACTTATAATTATTATTGTATTGTGAGGAAATAAAAACAAACAAAAAATAATAATTAATAAAAAAATTCAAATTTCAAATGTCATTATTGAAAATAAATTTAGAAATTTATGTTTTACGTAATTCATTTTATTTAATCGTCAATTTGGAAATTTTTCTATTTTGTTTTTATTTGTCAATTACATAATATTAAAATTTTGTTTAAATTAACGTCATCAATTTAAATTTTTTATAAGAATCTAAGTTGCAATGAAAATATATTCATCAACAATCGAAATTCAAGTTTTTATGATGCCTTTCAAAAAATTGAACATAAAAATTGGAAATAGGTTTGTAAATATTTCAATACAAGGATATAATGAGAAAGATGTCATATCATCAATTTGGAGAGTAGATAGTGCTCGAATTTCTTTGTGATTTTAATAAATGGTTAGTTTTCAATGTCTTTTAATATGATTTTTTATAGCAGAATGGGTTTTCTTAAGTATATATGAATAATTTGTAATTTTTAAAAGTTGGAAATGTGTGTGTATGTAAAAGTTGGCTAAAAAGGCATTGTTTAAGGTGTTATGATTATGAATTTGAAATAAATAAATGATGTCATTTTGTATAGATATAAATTCCATCTATATTTTGTTTGAATGAAAATATATCTAGTTGTTTAAAATGATATGTAAATTCAAAAATGGTGTACTAAAAATGAAATTTTAATTACATCATACTCTCATTAAATAGAGTATTTAATTTCAAACAAAATAGTCTTTGAAATTCTTAAATTTAAATTGATAGACAAATTCAGAAATAATAATGAAAATTAAAAGTTTTTTGTAAAGATTTATGTAATAATATGAATAATAAAACTAATTTTAAAGTTTATAAAAGTAGCAGTATAGATCATAGAAATGAAAACAGCAAAATAATGGGTAGCGATGAAAGAACAGTAGAAAAAGTATATAGTTTCCTAAAAAAAGCTTTTGATATGAATGAAGATAAGATTATGTGGATTATTGAAATTTCCGATAGTATAAAGAACAAAGTGGAACATAATATATTTACGAAAGACGAATGGAAAGGAACTCGTATGACTTATCATAAAATGCAAGGTAGACCAAGTATAAACTTGAATTTGACGTCGTTGCTGCTAACAACATTTGTGTCAGAAAATTGTTCTCCCTCATGGATCGGCTGCCATGCTTACTGCTTTCTTACTGTAGACATTCACGACATAATTAAAATGGAATTTCTGGATCGTAAAGTCACAATGAACTCCCAATATTAGAGTAAATTAATGCGTGATGTGTGAAAGCATCGGCGAAGGTCTCCAGGCATATCTCTCTGGTTGTTACGTTGCTACGCTCACTTCACTCTTCCAACCTTTCCACGATCACAACAAAAGAGTTTGGCTCTATTCAGCTCGAATCTTGCTCCCAGTTGTTTTGTGCCATTCCGTCATCTCAAAGAACATCTGAAAGGCCACCATATTCGATCCGCAAAAGAACTAAAGGAAAAGGTGGAGTATATCTTGTCGTCTTTTGCTTCAAATTTCTTCGAAATGCATTTGTGGAACTTCTTCGTCGCTGGATAGATGCGTTATAATCATTATAATTTTCTGTTGCTAGAAGCGATAAATCACTCATTTGATATTGACCATTTGATCTTTTTTATGTGATCCTTCATTATAAATAAGTGGAATATGTGTTATTTTTGAAATATTTAATTGTGCTTTTAGCATTTAATAACTTTATATGGAAATATACCTTTTTTAGCTGGGGGCTTCAAAGTTTTTTCTACCTCATTATTACACTGCTGACTAAAAGATTAAAAATAAATAGAAAACCTTTTTATATATTTATTTATTAGTAAAATATTTGATCATTTTCACTATAGAACATTTTTAATTTTCTCTATTTTCAGTTAGTCTTTATCAACCAATATTTTGTTTAAATCAGTTATGTCTTAAAAAGTCTCCATTAAAAATTTGCAATTATTTAAAGCGAATTATTTAAACAAATAAGTTACAACACATATTTTTATAATAGAAATATTCAAATTATTAACCCTTTGAGGACCGGCTTTTTTTTAAATTTATTTAAATTTTTAAATTTTATTTTTTTTAGTAAATTTATAATAACCACATTTATTGATAAAAATAAAATAGTTTATTTCTCGATTGAATTTTTTGTATTTTCTTATTTTTATATATTGATTCGTAGTTTTTAGAAAAAAATTCTTGAAAAAAATCATTTGTTTTGTTTAGTTTTATAAAAATACACACAGAAATGTGATTTTCATTATAGTTTGATTTATTTTAGTTTTTAGCTAATATTATGTAAACAGTGTGTTTTATGAAATTTTTTTATTTGAAAAAAAATTTTCTTTTTTAATTTTATATAAGAAAAACCACATTTGATATTTTTAGAACTAGTTTGCCACTATAGTGGCGGCCGGCCCTCAAAGGGTTAATATTCTTTTTAAATCTAAAAGTATATGACTAAATTTAACACCAATTTTTGCCGCTGTCATTTTTACTTGAAAAAGCCAAAAAAAAATTTTAAAAATATATTTAATTTTTTTGTTTATGTTTGTGTTTGTTTTATCTGCAATAAAATTATAATTATTGTTTCATTTACGTTTTCACCTCTATTATCCAGGAATTAGTTTATTTTAAACAGGGAAAGGAAATTTTGTTTTTTAACTTTATTTCGAAATTTGTAATTTTTAAAAAAATTTTTAATTAAGAAATAATAATAATTTTTTGAGAATTCGTCTCTGTTGGAATTGATCCTGTTTTTATTTATTTCCTGAGTTGTATTGTTTTAATTTGTGATATTTTTAACAAACGATGAGAAATGTCCGCTAATAAATAGCAAATTTGTTTTACTTATATTTCAAATAGTCCGCCAAGCAAATTAGTTGCAATTTAACACGAAAAAGTAACAATTCGAGAAAATAAATAACAAATTTGAATGTACCGAAAGTAACACATAAAGACAAATGAATTAGTTTTGACAGTTTTGTTTATTCGACTTCTTTTTCTTACATTCGGGTTTTGACAAATTTGGAATTTGTTTTACTTCATGCGAGATTTTGTTTTTCAGAAAATTCACATCAAATATAAACTTTCCCAATGATATGGATATTATTTGGATTCTTCCTTTAATCTTATTTTATATGATTTATTCTCAATACTCAAACTTCTTTCATATACATTGACTTCCGTACAGTACAGTACAGGCGTTGTTTTTACGGTTTAGTGACACTTAATCACGCGCCAGTTAATCACCAGACATTTAATCACTTTCACATATAAAAATAGTATTAAAAGTTGCTTTATTTAATTTGAGAGATTTTAAACCTTTAAATGGCAGAAAACAAAACAACATCGAAAGGAAGACAATGTGTGCTACATAAACAATATGAATTTATAAAGCATCGGAAATACGGTAATGGCAATATTCAATGGCGTTGCAAGCTGTATCAAACATGAAAATGGCTGGCTCGACTGATGACCAAGTTGGATGAAATAATAAGCAATTGTGATCCTGAACACAATCATGATGGTAACCAAGAGTTTGTTTCAGCACGGCAGGCTGTTGCTGCTATGAAAGACAAGATGGGAGAAGTAACAACTACAACAATTACAGTCATAGGGTCTGTAAGTACACAGTTCGAGCCAGATGTATTGGTGGTTTTTGCCTAAGAAAACTTCCTTAAAAGAAATATTAGTCTATTTGCGTGCTGTTGTTCATTTGTGATACATTTAGTTATTAATTAATAAACGTGTTTTCGTATGTCGCTATAATTAACTGTCGCGTGATTAAGTGTCCATATACCGTTTTTACACAATAATTTTTCAATATCCCATTTGTTATAATATCCGACTTTACTATATCCCAAAAATACTGTACATGTATTTAATATTCATTGACATATGTGAAAAAGCTGGTACCCTTAGAGTCATTAGCAAATGTATCTGACATGGATATATTCAGGAAAGGTTTGTGATCTCTGTTGCAAATTTTGGAAAATGCGCCAAATATTATACTAATCAAAAACAATAAATGTATTAAATGAAATATAAATTCATCTGGATATTTGATAGCATGAGAAATTACAAACAATAAAATGTCTTTACATTTGAATAGCAGTCATCACATTGAATTTTAAACTTGTCGTCAATGAAGCACCCACATTTTGTCCGTTTTTGCTCCAACACTGTACGGTGCCCTCTGCCGCAGCACATATTTGTACAGTGCTCAGTCGATGTTTTACTGACATTATCAGTTTTGCATACTCTGGAAATATTTAATTATCCGTCAATAGGATAAATACGAAATACCTTCCATGAGTGCCCATTGATCCTGTTGTAGAATCTGGTTCGCAAAAATCTGGAGAATGTTCAGCAAATACTAGATCCGTTTGTGATATCGGTTTTGGTCGTTCTTCCGACCCACCGAATGGATCGGCAGTAACAAGTGAATCATCTGATAAAATATCCACATATTTTGCAGACTAAACACAAAAACAATAATAATTATTATAGAACATCTATCAAATATAGGATGTCTACATCAACGGGATTAGTGTAAATATATTTTTTCTTTTGATTTTTAAGTTTGTATAATAAAATATTATATAATCGGTAATGTTATTTATTTCTTTGATTATCTTTGTTTTCAAGTGTTCAAAAGAAAGGCAGTACCGATTTTGGTGTTTATAAGAATTGCTCCAGAGTTACGTTGGTAGCACTCTTTCGGTATAACCCTGAAAACTTGCTATGTCGCCCTCTAAATTGGGAAATTAAATGTACAACTTTCCTAACACCCTCTCAATTTCGTATTCCGAATAACATACCGAATGGATATATTATGAAAACTATTGCAGTTCTACCAACATGTTGTATCTTATTGGAATTTTACGGCTGTTAATTTTTTATTATTTAATTTTTTATTAGAAAACCCCCTACATTTATTATTATCCTATAGTGCCGTTATCAATTCCCTATAGTAAATTGAAATTTATTTACATTAGGAATTTAAAAAACAGAAATAAAGAAGTTGATTGAAAATTTGAAAAAATAACAAAAATATCCTTCACTTGCCCAAATGATTTTTGTAATAACTAATTATATAATAAAAATAATTTGTTTAAATAAAAAAAATTCTTTTATTTTTTTTATTGTTTTATTTATTATAAAAACATTGTTAATTTAAACAAAATCAGATTTATATATATTTTTAACTTTTTAAATTATGGAATCAGGAAAAAAATTTAATTTAATTTATATCGGAAAAAACGGTTCTAAGACAAAATGGTACAGTCAAAGAAGTACAGAGTTGACACAATGTTTTCAACAATGTTATTGGTTTTGCTCATCCGTCCGTAACAAAATTAGCTTGAAAACTGCAACAGGAGCAACATTCCACTCAACTTCATCGTAACTTGAGCTAGGTGCTACAACTGGAAAGAAGAAGAAAGAATACGTCCGCATAAATGAAGCACTTCACACCATGGAAGTTGATTATAACAACAGAGATCCGGTTACATATTTGGTTGATATTGCGCGCCTGCTCAATATGAATGCTGCCTAACAGCAACTTTATTGCAAAAGTGTATAAACATAAACGAAACATTGTAAGGCCTATAATGGGCCTAAAGTCTTAAATATTTGACATTAAATTTTATATAACTTATTTATTCATAATAATTTAGATTTTTCTATTGTTTTTTATTATTATTAAACGAAAGACGGAAAGAGCCAGGCGTTAACTTACTTTTCTAATCATTAATCTATTCCTTCAAAATTAATGCTTTGTGCTAGGGCAGTGTTTCTCAAACTATGGGTCCGACCCATTTTTGGGTCGCGAAAGAATTTTTGGTGGGTCGCGATGACTAGAATAACTAGAGTTAAATAGAGTTATTCTCATTAAATAAACATTTATTTTAAAATTAATCTTTGTCATGTGGGTCGCAATAAAATTATTGGCATGAAATTCAAAAATTTGGGTCGTGATCAAAAAAGTTTGAGAACCACTGTGCTAGGGTAATCTTTAACTAACTACATTTAAAATATAAATTTATTACTCTATTAAAATAGACTTGAATCTATATCATTTTGTACACTGTACCATTTAATCCTAGTACCATTTTGTGCAATACCATTTTGTCCAATACCATTTTATCCCGCCACCAAAACGACAAGTACTAAATCTTTGATATTTTCCTTTGTCGAAGAAATAAGCCTAGAAAAACAACCTTGATCGACCTGATCTCATTCTGTTACGTAACTAATGTCCGTAATTCATCATAGCTCTTCGAAGGAATTTTTGGTATTGTGGAATTAATTTTTTTCCGTTTAACCTTTGTTTGTCCATTTAGTTCTAGTCTTTGCATTACCGTTCTTTAGACTTCCTCAAAGTATTTATTCATTTTAACAGAGCATTTAATCAAAACGAACAGAATTTATATATTAAATGTTTCTTTCTGTTTCATTTCATAACAATACCTTTTTATCATATGAATAACTAGCTAAATAATAGAATAATTTGATTTTTCGAATTTTTTAACTGGCTTCAGTTTTACACTGTAATCTCTTTGCTTCCCATATGATAATAAGTTTTAAAAATTCTTTCAGTTGCAAAGGATCAATTGAGATTTTTTGAGGCGAATAGTAATATATAGTTTGGAATAAAGCCTTTCAATATCCTTACGATAAATACATTCTAACCTCATTTTCAACCCGTACCATCCGTGCCCAATACTGGTTACGTCATTGGATTTGACATTAGAATGGGAATGGAGGATAAAATTAAAAAGATTCATAAAACATTGAACAATTAGACAATAACCCGTCTCAGTGATTAAAAAATATTTTGAACCACTCATAAAATTCATTTCCCTAAAAATTGGGTCGAATCATTTCTTGATGAAAATTCTAATTCAAATAATTTAAAACTTTCTGCTATAATCGAGAAAAACATGCTAAAAATAAAACCAAAAAATATTTTTATCGACAAGATTTTATCAAAGAAAATTTTATGGCCGAATTAATTATTAAATTTGACTACATTTACCATCTTAATAAAACAAAATAAAAAAAATAGTAAAAAATGGGGGAAAAAATTTAGAAAATTTCATCAACCGAATCGACAACTAACTGATTCCTAGGGACAAAATATCAAAAGAAAAAACCGATATTTCATGTATAATTGCTAATAAATAACCAGAAAGCCTCCCCACAGTGATCGCCGCATTACTCATTATGAATAACAGGATTTCTCCTAAAACTATATCTAACAATACGACAACCCACCTACGGATTCAAAGTCAGAGTTTTGAGGAAAGAGAACCGATATTTTCCTTGATTAAATGTTGGGAAAATAGTGACAATAAATGAAAATTCGTGAAATTATTATTTGACATTATTTCTTGATTTGTGTCAGTCGGTTTATAAATTGTTAAATGCTGACAGCAGCACCGGGAAATATCGCACATAAATACAGTTGGGAATTTCAATGGGATTCGCCGCAATGAGTTTGTGCATTCGGTGATTTGTACGGCTATTCCTTTCAGCTGATCACAATTCATCGTAGACTAATGTCTAATAATTTATGCCACCATCTCAAGTCACGATGAGAATTAAATAAAATTTTGATTGTGTCGGTGCAAATAATATTGATTAATGTGCACCATTTTGGTGCTTTATTGATTGCTAGATAAACACAACATAGAAATAATTTACTTTCACTTCTATTATTATTATTATTATATTATTATTATTATTATTATTATTATTATTATTATTATTATTATTATTATTATATTATTATTATTATTATTATTATTATTATTATTATTATTATTTTTATTATTATTATTTTTATTATTATTATTATTTTTATTATTATTATTATTATTATTATTATTATTATTATTATTATTATTATTAATTATATTAATATTATTATTAGTATTATTATTATTATTATTAATATTATTATTATTATAAGAATGCGGCACTCGAACATCCGTTTTACCTTATATTTCGACAGTTTTCCTGCCATTATCTGGTAGAATAGAAAAACTATAGATTTGATAAACAAATTATATTAATTTTTCTTTAAAAATATATTTTTAAATTTTAATTTATATAATCATTTATTTTCAGGTTAACGATTTTAAAATATCTTAATTATAATTTTATTTTAATATAAATTTTATAATGCTTTAGTTTTAATAAAATTTAAATTTAAAATTAATTAACTTAATAATTTAATGCATTTGAAAACAATCCACATACCCACAAAATACAACCCAAACTATTTCGAAACATTCAAAGCACGAGGGTTCACAGTATTTTTCACATTAATTTTAGAAATAACGATTTTATTAACAAAGCTTCACAAACTACACGTTCCCAATAACTATTAAATTTTTAACAAAATGTTAAAATCTGACATGTTCATTTGATGAGGCATTATATCCAATACATGTAAATTGATAAACGACATCAGAACACAATTCTACAGGAGTTTTAGAATTAATCATAACCGTATTGAATACATTACTTGAATTAGACCCGATCGTATAATTTAAATTTTGCAAATGCTTGCTTATCTTTCTTTTATAATCAATAAGACCTTCCCAGTACGGCCATACCAACACAAATATAGACTTATTATCCTCACACTCACTATTAAATTTAATTACATCACAATGTTCAATAAATTTATTGTTAATTACCAACCTAAATTAGCCGATCATCTCCCAATCAGTAGTTCCCGAAAACTGAAAGTAATAATCTAACAGCTAAAATGGCCCTCAAGCTCTAAGGCGATTCAAATTATCTAATTAAGCATCAATCTAATTTTTGAATACTTAATTAATTAATTAATTAGTTTCTAGTTTTGTAATAAATTTCCCGTCAATTTTAAACTATATAGTCCTCTTTTTCATTCGTTACTTGCTCATATATTTTCCCCATCAAATATACTAATTTGATTTTAATTAATTTTTAATTAATTTTACTCTGGATATAAATTTTTGAGTTTTACCAGCTTTGTATTTGAAATTTTTTACTTTTAAATTTATATATAACAGGTCTAGTCAAAATTGTCAGTTAGAAATAATTTGTGAAATATGTTTATTTGTGGAAATACATTTATTTTAATTTTATGATATTGCCATTAAAATAATTGTGCAGATTACGTTGGGCCGTTCCGCGTAGTCAGTTCGATCAACTGTTTAATGATACAGTTGATCTGCCCGATTTCTCTCTTGGATTTATTCTATGAATGGCATCCGCCGAAATTATAAATTTATGGCAAAACAAGATTCTTTTCGAATCTGAGAAAAGTCAAGATTTTATGCGTAGATGAATTAAATTATTACTATTAGACATCATCATCTTGTTCCTTCGGTTTGGATGACATTTTTATTTCGGTCATTATTAGGGTAATCAATTCAATTAAATAGGAATCTTTATTCGGTTGATTGATTGAGGAAACTGCAAATTGTGCCATAAAAGATCATGTAAATTTACAGACTTATTTAATAATAAATAGTTTATATATCTATACATGTCATCTAAAAGGTTAATTATAACATCGGTGTTCTGGGAGAACTTAATTGTGCATTTATTGTGGGTTTCAGGAATAATAATTCCCGGTAACTTGTGTTTAAATGAAATTCCACTGAAATTCCTGAAATATTTACCACCAAATGTTAGCTAAATTAATAAATTTTAATATTATTATTATTACTATTATTATTATTATTATTATTATTATTATTATTATTATTATTATTATTATTATTATTATTATTATTATTATTATTATTATTATTATTATTATTATTATTATTATTATTATTATTATTATTATTATTATTATTATTATTATTATTATTATTATTATTATTATTATTATTATTATTATTATTATTATTATTATTATTATTATTATTATTATTCAGCCTCAGAATTGAAAAAAATATTTTCTATTATGAAATGTTTCGTTGACAGAAATAAAAAATATTCGACAGCTTCTTGTTAATGTTAAATAATCTGATTCTGTATTAGTAAAATTTAAAAAAATTAAAATTAATGAAAGATTTACTATTTGTTTATTTGCTTAAAACTGAAAAGTGTCGGTACTGATAAATGTTTAATTTAAAATCAAACGTTAATAATCAAAAGCTTAATGAATATAATTAGTTATGTCAAGAGTTATTTTAAAATAAATTTTTAAAAATAATTCTAAACTAAATGTTTTGTGTTTTTATTTTTATTTTTTTAAATAAATTTTTTAATTAAAAATTAGGTTAAATTTTGTTTTAATTATAAAATTATTTTATAAATTTTAAAAATTTTACATCTCTAAGAAAAACACTGATCTAATTATCTTCAAAATTGTGAAACACTGTTTATTCCCATTCCATGAGAAAACCAAACTATTTCAACAAAGTCAATAGAAAATCAGAGTTGAGATTTCATTAGTATCTTCTCTAGTGCTAATTGTTAGATATTTATCTATGATAAAAATTGTCTCTTTAAATCGGATAAATTTTTGATTATTGTCACTGGCTAATATTTTTGTTGATAATTTCCTTTATCTTTCCTTGTCTGACATAGTTGAAGTTGTCTATATGCCCAGGATTTTCCAGCAGGATTCAAATATTTTTTAACTCTTCGGTCCAAGTTCCTAAGTATGCTTCTTATGTTTATTTCTTTGTATACTTTGCACTTGATGTGATATACAATGTATTTTCATAACCATATTGTATTGCAGTTTTTCAATGTGCAAATGGTTTTTTCCGTGTTGTTTTCTAAGACTTGTCTCTGTTCAATACTTGTGCGGTATACTAATTGGAAAGACAGTATGTCTAAGTCTTTTAAAGATTTAGCGTTCAAATTGGGCACTGATAAATGAAATATTTAAAAAGAAACACTTCTATTTTTGTATTTTTAGGTATTTTTGTATTGGAATTCAATTTTTTATTGTACTCATTGTGAGATCCATTTTGTGTAGGACTTATTGAATATTAATAACTGTTTATAATTTATCTTTAGTACATCGATTTGTTATCCTTTGTTTTTCTTTCTTTATGATATCTACTTGCTGATTATTATTAATATTATTATTATTATTATTATTATTATTATTATTATTATTATTATTATTATTATTATTATTATTATTATTATTATTATTATTATTATTATTATTATTATTATTATTATTATTTTAATTTTAATTTTTATTATACAGTGTTAATAGGTATACAAAAGATTTTAGTCAGACCTTTTCAAGTTGTTTGTGGACCAATCTTAGTTTATTTGAATACAAACAAAGAAAGTATATAATCCAAAAAAAATTAATTTAAAATATAAAAATATTTCTTTATTTATATTGCATAAAATATATTAATATCAGTCAACAAACACTTGACAAAAGCTATAACGAGATCCATGTTAAATAAATGAAAAATATTGATCTTTATCATGAACAAAATGAAGATAAAAAGAGAACGAAAATAAAAATAGATCAAAGATGAAAAGAATAAAAGATATACTTTAAAGAAATATTGAAACAATCATAAGACGTTTGGATAAGATTGCTCACGTGAAATAATATTATCTGTTAAATCGGAGGTTTTAGAATCATGCTTCTTGCATAAGGTTTAGGGTAACATTGATATATTACGCATATGAAGGCAGAGAGAAGACAACGTAGAAAGATTGAATAAAGAATAAAATGATGGTCAGTGTGACTTTCTTTAATACTTCAATTTATTTAAAATATTATAACAAATACATATGTAAGTTTAAGTAAGAATTTTTAAATTTTTTTAATCGGTTTTGAAAAAATAATTTGAATAATGAGCGAATTTAGATTTGTATTTTATTTCACAATTCGAAATAGGAAGATGCACTTTTGATATTCAATGAAAATAATTTGAAAGATTGATTTATTATTAAAAAATATTAATTTCAACCAAAATATAATAATAATAATATAATAATAATAATAATAATAATAATAATAATAATAATAATAATAATAATAATAATAATAATAATAATAATAATAATAATAATAATAATAATAATAATAATAATAATAATAATAATAATAATAATAATAATAATAATAATAATAATAATAATAATAATAATAATAATAATAATAATAATAGTAATAATAATAATAATAATAATAATAATAATAATAATAATAATAATAATAATAATAATAATAATAATAACGATAAAAATATTAATAAATATGTCGAGTGGGAAAATCAAAATAAAATTCAATTGTTAAAACCTATGAAGATGGCCGTTTCCTATTTGCGAGGTATCCGCACACTGAAGCGCCTTGCATGTATCCAGTAAGAAAATTCCCATTAAACGCGCCGTTTTAATGATTCAACTATGACTTACTGATAATTCTAAGCAACCCAAAACATTTTTTGACATTTACGATTCCAACTGTTTTGTTTTCCTGTGTTACTTTCGGTACAATTATTTTTTAATTAAATATTTTATTTGTTTAAATGTTTATCGAAAAGACGTCTTGAACGTATCCAATTAAAGGTTGAATAAGTCAATTTAACGAGCCAATCGTAAAATTTCACATTCTGGTTTGAACGGCTTTAAAACGGCTGCTACTTTTTATATCTACAGATTATACAATACAAATAGGATATTTATGATGAAATTTCCCTGATTATGAAGAATAGGAAAAAATATATTTAATTTATATTTCTCAAAGATATAATGGGAAACATTTTTAGAACTGGTTTTGCTAATATAGAAGAAATTATAATAAAAGGAAGTTTTGAAGTATGCAAACGTGTTTTCAAATAGGGTAAATTTGGTTTATGGGTTTTTTATGTATTCTACTATAAGAATTTATATACTGCATATGTGTACATTGTATCTGTTGAAAGTCTTCTTCGGGAATATAAAGCTCTTACAAGATCCAATTCCAATATATTTTGACTTGACCCAGCCGTCCTTCTGTTGAATTTCATTGAAATAACCAATAACAAAAAGTGAATGTTTAACTATTTCAACGTTTACCTCCATTCATAATAGGGTTAATCACACTTTAAATGTTTAAGGTCTTTTTGGTTACACATTTTTATATTACTTTAAAACCTCAAAATCTGTACAAAAAGTCCTATTTGTGTATCTGTTTGTTTTCGTGATTGTGTTGTTGAATTGCATTTCAAACAAAATAAATCAGTGTTTCTCAACCACAGATTCGCGAAAGTTTTGTAAATGTAGAGCTATTTTTTGTAAAATAAATTAAATCTACATAATAGAAGTAACACTCAAGCTCACAATAACATACCATTATCTTTTGCTAGGCTAAGGTAGGTAGTTGGACAGTAGGACGTATTGACCATTCTTTTTAAGTGTTTTTCTCTTATATATTTTTTGGAATAATGTTGACACCGTTGCGTAAAAGGAATTTGGATATTTTAGGGTCCATAGTATGTTCTGGGTTGAAAACACTGAAGTAGATGAATGGTTTTTTAACTTTGTCGAATATTATATAATAAATAAATGTCTATGTTATTGTCACATTATTTATGAAATTTTCAAAGCGCCTAATCAAAAACTTCGAATAATGGGCATTCAGACTGTCAGTCGAGGTCCTATCGACTTGAGGTAATGAGGGTAAATATTTTTAGCAAGGGTTTGATATGATCAAGATTTTGTCAGAAAATGAAGAATGGTCATTGAAACTATAAAATGCATTGAAGTGGTATAAGTTGAATGAGGTTGCCAATGAAATAGAATTATTAGAAATTATCAAGAAAACTAACAGTGGATATGTTAAAAAGTTTTGACTTGTACTTGATATCTTGTCGCAGAACATAAAGGTTATTAAATATATGTTTACCCGACATTGAAAAGGTTTGGGTTTTCCCTGAATAATTAGATTCTAAAGTGTTTTATATGCTATTTTCAGTCAATAAAGACTTTCATTGTGGATTATCAGTTTAGTTTGATAAATATCTCCTAAAAAGGAAATTGAAAAACAAATTTCCATTCTTCGTATACTAAAGTTATTCACAATTGCATCAGATTTTTCTTTTTTCACAATTAGTATTTCTTCTAACATCTCAAACAGCATTCTATTTTCATATTCTCTACACAGTTTTCTCTTTTATCAACAATGGAACTTTCTTTATCAATTACTGACTAACTCCAGTCTTTAAACAAGCCCTGTTAATCGTAGATTTTGATGCTTACGCTGACTACTTTAGCTATTGAAATAGATGCTTACGTGTAAATTCACATAGATAAGACGCTTTATAAAGTGGCTCGTTAAAAACACCGTAACTGGAAATTGTGAAGAGTGAATAATTTTAAAATATGAAATAGAAAGCTAATGCAGTGTTCAATCGGAATATCGATGGAAAGCTTTAGTTAATTATCACCTCTGCCCACAACTTACTCTAAGGAAGAGTATATAGTATAAGTGATTACAGTCTACTTCATTACAAAGAAGTTCCCTCACTTATGAACTCATGTGTTTTTTTTTTACTCAAACCTCGTTGGATGTGTAATTTCCATGTGACATTGTCTGTGGTTGAAGGTTTATGAATTATATTTTACGGGAAAATAACGCAAGAATACAAATCCCGAAGTTACGCTAAAATGCTCAAGGTGTTGAATTTTATGTCTGAAATAATAATAATAATAATAATAATAATAATAATAATAATAATAATAATAATAATAATAATAATAATAATAATAATAATAATAATAATAATAATAATAATAATAATAATACTTGGTGGGAAATGAGAATTTCTTAAGTTACTTATAAAGTTATTTTTAATAGTATTTTTATTTTTTGAAACAGACAAAAGAAATAATTCAAAAGTTAGTGTGAGTCCATGCATTTTAATGTATAATTAATTATGTTATTTATGTTTGGTGGCCGGACTAAATGGTAGGGACAAAATGATATACAGACAATAAATATTTTATAAATTGAGATTAGTTAATACTTAAGAGTCTAGATGGAATTACGGCTTAGCTCTCTAAAACTTATATTATAGACAGATTACGAACTCAAAATGTATGTAAATGTAAATTTTAACTCTTTACAAAAATGAACCAACAATAACACAAATGGTAAATTTCCAATGAATATGTTAATATTATGTCGATTTAACCATCTTCCCACATTAATGTATGCAGTCAATGAGGACTTGAGTTTAAGGATGGGAGGGTTGGGGCTAGCAAGTTTACTATAACATCGTTTTTGGCCTACTCTAGCCATACTATTTCCTTCTCGCACCATTTTGTCCTTATGTCATCTTGTAAACCAATGTTTTTTATCATTTTGTCCTATAGTTCCCAAGATTATATTAAATTCGTTTTCATAAATTTTCATTTCAAGTTAATTTTAATTATTCCTGTCAGTCTGAAAACAATTTTATGAGGCATTTCTAATTTCATTAAATACGTTTATTTCTTGGTTTTTGCCGTAGTGTGAAACTGGGAAATTATGTCCCCCTTTCTTTGGTGAGTTGGATACCATCTAAAATAATTTTCATGAAGGGGCAAACGGTGCAGAATACGTTAACTTTATCAGGAAGTTTTCCAACATAATTATTGTGAAATAATTTATTATAAGAGCTTTTTTTACAATTTCACCACTGATTTCTTTTCCATTGACATTGTATTTATTAAAAAGCTTGACTATGAATCAGTAAATATATCGATGCTTTTCATATTCACGAATTTATTTCCGCACTGCCTTTTTTCACTTGGAAATCACTTGAAAAAGGCAGTGCCGAAAATTCGTGAATATCAAAAACATCGATATATTTACTGATTTATAGTCAAGCTTTTTTAATAAATGCCAATAATTTATTATAAATAATAATATTATAATTAATTTTATAAAATTATTTATTTTTTTTGTTTTTATTATTTTTATAAAATTTCTTAATTATTTGAACTAAGTTTTGTATTTTTTAAAAAATTTAAATATCAAAATAATAAAAATAAAAGGTTATGTAAATATGATGTACAAAGAATATGTCATTATAACATATGATATATAATGAAATAAACATGGCAATAATTTAATTATTAGAAAGTCCCGCTCAAATAAAAGATTTACAATATATTTCAAAAGTTTCTCTGTTATAATCAGATGTGATAGAAAAAAAAACTATAGATATCATGAATTTATTAAAAAAAATTATAAAATTATTATTTGAAATTTTTTAATTTAATTTTAATTTAAATATATTTTTTAATTAAAGCCTTTTTTCAAAATATCTTTTTAATATTTTAACATTACATTTTAATTGACACCAAAAATGATTTTAATTCTAATCACCAATCCATACATTGTTGAAACGAAGTTATTTAACATACCAATTTAACCATTCAATACATTTGAAAACAACAACTATCTACATAGCCTGGATTTAATGTACAAACAATTTAAAAACATTGAAAACACAAGTGTTCACAGCATTTTGCGGAATAATTTTCGAATGCAATGATTTTATCAACAAAGTTTCACAAAACACTCCTTACCAATAATTGTTAAAAATTTTAATAAAACTTTAAAATCAGACATACTCCTGAGACCCAGTAAATATATTTTAATTTAAGGAAATAAAAAATGGTTTGAAGCATTTGATTTAAATTTCAAATCAACTTCAACTCAAATGATACATGAATTCTAATTTTATCATGTGGAAAATAGACTGTATAAAGCTATCAAACTGGAATTCTTGATTTTGAAGCATATTCAATGAAAGAAGTATTACATTTCAGTAAAGAACGTATCCAAACTCCAACTTCATTTCGGTTTCTATTACTGAACTTTCTGTTATGTAATGCGTCGAATGGTTTGTTTGAAGCGACCTGGCATCAACATATGATGCGTTATGTAATCTTCCTAAGTTCTACTGTTACATTCTACTAGAAATCAAAACTTTTTAGATTCTTATGTATTTTTTGTGGCCATCTTCACTTCTTTTTCCATAGAGTTGGAACTAGAATATGAAATATTGTAACAAGAAATGTTGCTTTAATCGAATATTTCTGATTTATTTCGACGCTATCCTTTTTCCAGCAGCACTTTTAATGGAATTAGTTTTCAATAAATATTGTACTTAAATCATCGGTAGAACTTGTATTATTTTGTAATTATTTTATTATTCATACACTTATTATTGAAATTTCTATTCATGTGCACTCTGAATTTTATATATATATATATATATATAGAGAGAGAGAGAGAGAGAGAATTTTTTTAATTAATAAATTGTTTTATTAATCCAACGATTGCGAATTTCAACCGCAACGTATAAATAAATTATAGGACATATAAAATACCACAGTCAAATAACATATTTTTGGTTTTCGGATGACTTGCTGAATAAAATAAGATATATTTTATAGGAATATTCTATGCTATTTTTATAGGCATGCTAGTTTTGACTTTGTTTGGTTCTCATTGATACCATGTAAGAAACTCGATCCATCCCGGAATAGAATCCAACAATTTTGTGATCATAACCCAGAATTCGACCATGCCGCCAACTAGGTGGCATTGAATATCGCAATTTTATTTTAAGATATATGTTTTTTAGTTAGAATTGGTGATACAAAATATTTTATATGAAGGAAACAAAAGAAAGTTAATGAATATCTCTCAAAAACAAGTAAGTTAAATAAAAGAAAATGTAAAAATTAATCAGGCTAAGTTTATCCCAGAAATAACATCGGAAGTATTTTTTCTAAAAATGTCTTTGTCACAAAGGTGTTTTTCTGGTTATGGCAGATAATAAAGGGTTTATTATTAAAAGTGATAATTATGAAATATGTTGACGGAAAATATATGTTGAAGTGCATTTCTTGACTGAGATTGAGCGACCTGAGCAACCTTGACATTATAGAAACCCCCTTACTCTCCAGATAAGAAACTTTGTGATTGGTGATTATTTTTTTGTTTTGAAAAATGAATTAAGTTAAACAATGTTTTCGAAAAAATTTGAGAATATTGAGGTTATTTAGTTTATGAAGTGACTTTCAGTTGAAGAAATCTTGAAAATTGTCTGCTTCTTGAAGACCTTAATGGCTACTTTGTTAAAAATGAGTGTAGAAATTGTGTCATCAGTACCTTTTAATGATACATAGGAATGATATTTTCTTACAAATTTTGAAAGATCAATGTAATCATTTATTAAATAGGGTAACATCATGATGACAATGTTCAATTATTTTGTAATTTATTATTTTCTTTATAAATAGATAATTAGTTAAAAAATAAAAATTATATTTTTAATGGTATTTAACATAGGGATATTTAAACAAATAGTCAATTGAAATTGAAATTTTTAAAAAAATTATTTATGTAAAAACAGAAATAAAATCATTAAATTGTCAATAATCGATCTATGATGATTAATTCAAACAAATTTTAATTACATTTTAATCCAATCAAAACCGTTGAAAATAGTTTTAAATAATTTACCTTTTAAAAAAGAAATTTATTTACTAAAAAATTGAAATTTTCAAAATGGTTTATTTTATTTATTAACCAAAAAAAATAAATAAAAATGAATTAATAGTGTTTAATTTAATTAATTTAAATCCTCATGATTTATTAGTGTTATTGATTGGGAAAATAGTGAAAGCAAATTCAGAAATTTTCGGATAATTTATTGTTTCTACCTTGGGCCATTTATCATACATTTTGCTTGTAATTGCCACTTTTTATGATCGTAGAAAAGATAAAAACCAATTCAGTTTTGATTTATCGGCACCATATTTGTGCCTTGTGTTTTTTTTATTTAATCAATTGTCTGGGTAAAGAAATATCTGGAGAAAAAGGGAAAAAACTAAAATTTAATCTTCATTAATATCGAGATTATCACATGATATTAACAGGCAGAAATCCGACGGAATTGGCTGTCGAAATCTTGTTTTCTTGAAATAATCATATTTATTTATTTATTTATTTATTTTAGATTTCAAACAAAAAAAGTGAGAATGGATCATGGGAAATGTGCGTGAAGAAAATCATTCAGTATAAAAAATAATTAAAAATAAATATTATGGTGGATATTACTTTTGAGGATTGACAATTGAAAATGTGTGAAAATGGTCACATTTTTTATACTTTAGGCCTTTTTGAAAAGTCTTTTTTGCATGATTTTAAATGGAAGCTTTCGTTCTTCTTGAAGTAAAAGCTACAGTTTTCTGTTCTTGAAAACTCATTTAAAATTTTGTTTATTTTCCCCCAAAAAACCTCCTTTCCATTGGTATTTTTAGAAACGATTTGTATTGCCTTAGTTTTTCTTAAATTGTAATTCTGTGGTTCAAATTTACATTTAAAAACTTTATTTCATTATTTTTAGCCAATTTAATAACTTGTAACTCATACTCAGCATCATACTAAATGTTTTTTTGGTTATTTTGAATAAAAATTACAGTTAGACGATTTTATTGCGGCATCTAAAAAAAGGTAATTTTGAAATGAAATAATAATAACAAAAAAATTTTTGTATACTTATTAATACTGTATAATAAAAAAAAATAAATAAAAAAATAATAATAATAATAATAATAATAATAATAATAATAATAATAATAATAATAATAATAATAATAATAATAATAATAATAATAATAATAATAATAATAATAATAATAATAATAATAATAATAATAATAATAATAATAATAATAATAACAAATAAGTACATATATTATTATTATATATTTTTTAATAATATAGTTACCAAAAATTTAAATCAATATGTTAAATTTATTTAAACAAAATACTTTGATAAATTGAATAAATTATGCATCATTCAACAGGAAAAGTCAGTTAACACATTACCGACCGAACGAATTGCGCAACAATCAAGTTTTTATAAACATTTAAAATAACAAAATAATGATGTGATTATTAATATTTATATGACATAAAATATAGTATTTTTTTTAATATTTGATATCGCTGAAAACATGTAAGTTTGCGCAACGACACGCCACAGCTTTCACAAATATATCGAATATATCCAGTTATTTTATTAGTAAAACAGTCTTTACATTGTCTGAGGATATTTTATCTTGTATCTGGTAACAATCCGGTAACAAAATTAATGTTTTAAATTTTTAAATATAAAAATAACTTTAATTTTAATTTTTATAATTTATTACTTTTTAATCTATCGGTCAATATTTTGCTAAATTTAAAAAACTGTCTTAATTGATAGTCTAAAAGAATTAAATATTAATTTAATTTTTAATAAATACAATGGAAAAGAAATTAGTGATGAAATTTGAAAAAAAAATTAATTTTAATATATTTATAAAATTTAATCCTTTTATATTATCACTGATAGAGAAAATCAATTTTAAGATAACATTGAAATAAAAATGTCATGTTGCTGATTAAAGTTAGAATATATTGCAACGTTTTAAATTAATTATTTAATAAATTTATAATGTAGTAACCCAATATTTCGATATAATAATAATATTTTTTAATGAAATGGTAAAGGCATATTTTAAAAATTAAATAATATCAAAAATATTATAATTTAGTTTTGAAAGGTCTAATTGGAAAAATATAACGTCAGTTAGATTCCAGTAACATTTGCAAGGGGTATGTTAGTTGAAAATTTCCGATTAACAAAAAATTGCAGATATTTTTATCGGGTATTATTATATTGTTACTTAAATTACAAAATCGGTCACTTAATTTTTATTAAATTTGTATCCTAAATAACAAATTTTCCTCTTAATTTAATTAAAATGTCTATTAAATTAAATTAATGATCACTAGGCGTAAATGGTCCCTTAAATTAATAATTTTATTAATTGTAAACACTAATTTTGAATTACAGATACTATTAGTTTGAAAGTGAGCAAATATAGAAAACCTTTTTTGGCCAAATTAAACTCCAAAATACAAAAATAACCTTTCAGCTAGTGGTCAATTATCAAAGTGATGAAATCAGATGTAGAAGAAGTAAAGTTGCTGGCTTTTCAGCCGGTAGATCAAGGCCAAGAACCAACTACTTCAGGTGCATTATCTGCGGTTGTCCCAAAGAGTCCAACTGCTTCAGCTACTGCATTTGCTTTGAAAACTGTTTCAGTTGGACGACTACCAAAAGAAAAAAAAGCCTGAGGAACCAACAGTGGCACCAAGTCAAAGTACAAAACTCAATGCTTCACTAGCCAGAGGGGCAACAAAATGCCAGAAAACTTAAAACTTCTGGGTAGTTTACTCTAAAATGTTCAGTTAAATTTTGTGGTTAGTGTTTGTCATATTTCTCATTTTCGAATTGTTTTCTTTAAATTTCAAAAAAACTTTTTAAACTGTTCAGTTTTCATTTTTATTTAAGTGACTAATAAAGTAATTTAATGGACCATATTTTGTAAATGTAAGTGAGCAGTTTTATTTATTGAAAGTGACCAAATCTGTAATTTAAGTGATTGCATATGATTTATTAAGGTGATTAAAAATTTATGTAATTTAAGTGACTGGATGATCACAACCCTATTTTTATATTATTTAATTTATAATAATTATTTTACAGTATTATAATTATAATTCTTTTACAAAATTCAATCATAAAGTTTTGTATAAGACGCGTCTGAAATTCGAGGCTGATACGGTTGGAAGGAATGAAATGTTTTTTTTCTTTAAAAGCGTCTCACATTTGATAGGAATGAAAAATTTAAAAACAAGAAAAAACTATCTAATAAATGGAAAAGGATATGAGGAACGCTACGTTAATATGAGTGGACTTGTTTAAAAGATTTTTTAGTAATAGGAAAAAATTAATTATATAAAATGTTAGATAGCACTGGGCTGAAATCGCAACGTGTCAAAGCCGTTTACCAGCCATCACGATGCTATGTTTTAATTAGACAGTCGGATTCCTCTAGTCCGTGCCAGTTCTAAGTTGACCGTTTAGTGTACAACGACGATTTGTAATTGCAAAATCAACAATCAATTTTCTTTCTTCTGAATTTCACCCATTTTCCCCTTCAATTGGTGCATGAAAAAAATGTATTTTTACTCAAGCGTAGAGGTTATAGAAATTGCAGATTTGGATTTTGAGAATATTGTTTAAATGGGAAAAGAATTAAATCATCTCTTATGAGACACAAGTTTCTTACATAAATGAGAAAAATATTTTTGGTAATTTATTAATGCCAATCCTATATGGACGTCACGGGTCAAAAACAAATATAATTCTATAAAGGTTTTGTAATACTTCGTAAGTTCTTCGAGTCCTAAAAAGGCAAAGACTGATTTTCGAAGCTGTAATTTATGAACATGTTTTTATAGATTTGTCTCGGTAAATATAAGAGTTCAATTATTGAAGCCCAAGAAATAGTTTAATGTCATTTAAACATTAGAATAATTTTTGTATGTTTCCTTTCACATTATTTTTGAGTTTATAAATTTTGCAAAATCGGTAACGAATTCAAAATTAAGGTTAATTGGAAATATTGTAGAAAAGTGGAAATAAGTTGACGTGAAAAGGTACTAAATTTAATTTCTAGGCATCCTTCGAAACGAAATTTCCCATAACAAACTTTTAATCTAGAATTTTCACAATTAAAACGATATAACTTTTGTTTTAAATTTCAATAACAGTAGAAATTATAAGTAGGTTACATGAGCAAAAAGGCTCGAGGATATTGTAACATATATATATATAACTCTTTCGAGATACCTTTTACATTTCCAAATCACAATTTTTTGATGATGTATATATTATGTTTATCTATGTTTTTACAGTAAAAGATTCGTTACAACGTTTGTGTTGATTTTTTTATTTCAGTTATATTTATCATTCCTTATGTTGGGATTTTATTGAAATTAACAAGCTAAAGTTTTATTGGCTTTTACTCTGACTTTACTCGTGTTCTTGAGTATCGAATTAACAAACTCCCCAACAAAATATAAATTTATTGATACACAACATATATCACAACAATATGACACTAAACTCTAGAACGTCCGCAGAGTACATTTCTATACATATCAAAAAGGGCATAGCAACTATGGAATTCAATAATAAGACAGTTCTTGCCAATGAAATATTTTTCATTTTTGGATTCTTTATTAAATTTTTTATTTTTTGTGCTTTATTATTACTCTCATTTTTGATTGTTATTACTTTTTATTTGCTAAATTATTTCTTTTACTCATGATCAACAACTTTGGTTTAATTTTTCAATTATTTTCTCCATATCCACCTAAAAGCTTTGTACGAAGGAAGTGATAGTGATGTGGTCGTCCTTAATTTTTTTATTTGTTTTAATTTATTTTTGATTCTCTTCAATAATAATATTGTTATTACTTTATAATTAATTTCGAACTCAAATATGTACCTTCTTTTCTTTTAAATTTTCGGGGTCTTTAGCTGCTATATTTAAGTTTTTAATTTTTTTAGTTTCGTTTAAATTTATAGATCCCTGTAAAGTAAGCATTTACTTTCTATCATTTATTTATTTTATTTGTTGAATAAATTATTTTATTTATATAAATTTTCGAAGTTTTAATTTAAATTTCAACTTCAATAATTGTAACAGTGCAGTATTTAGAGGCTGCAAAGGGTATATGGTCAGGTCCTATAGTAAATGGTGATATAAATTAGATAAGAATTATAAGTTTTTTTTGTAAAATATATCAAAAAATATTAATTATGACGATATCATTGATAAATTCACTGAATTAAAAACAAGAAAGTGACTTTTAAATAATTATTTTTAAATATATTTTTCATATAAATGAAAAATATAAAAATTATTTAAAAATTACATAAGTTTTACTAATTTTTATTTATTTTTCTAAATTATTTCTCGAATATAAAAAAAATTATTTACTAACAAATTGCATCTATCTAATATTCTTACATTATTAAACAGATAAGCTTAGCGGTTTAGTAAATACTAAATTTTACTGGCGAGAAAACGTTGTGAGAATCGGTAGTGCTAATTTTCCTCAGAGTGTAGGGTATACTCTGTTTTCCTGCACGGCTGCACTGTGTAAGGCGAGTAAAACCGTAATTTTAATCTGGTGTTGCCGTACAACACAATCTGTGTTTGTGATTATTGTAATTTGTAAATCTGCAATATAGTTGAAATTATAAAAATGATGTATCTACTGACACCGTGATACGTTTATGTTGACATCAATTTCAAACAGCCTCGACATCTCGGATTTAGTGAAAGATTTTCCAAAAATGAAAGCAAGAAAAGTGGATTTTAGTGAAAATTATTATATCTTTAATTTTTCTATTTCACAATTGTCACTCCTATATTATTTATGTATTTTGAAACTGCATATATTATTATATTTTGAAATGGACAATTTTTTTATTTCACTCAATAAAAAATTTATTATGAAATACCTACTCGTTGAATTAAGAAATTTAAATTATTAAAACATTAAAACATTAAAAGCATTCTTTAAGGTAGGCGCTTCATAAAAATTCGCCTAGGGCGCTAGGCTTGGACAAAATTTCTTGAGCCGCCCCTATATATATATATATATATATATATATATATATATATATATATATATATTTTATTTATTTATTTACGTTTTTCAAAGTTGCTTTGTCGTGTAATTTTTAAATGTTTTTGATGATTATCTATTAAGTCATTTCTTTTTTTGATGATAATTGTAATTTATTTTTTTAATTATTATTTAAATTATTTCATTAATCATAGTCGCTTGTTAAAAGAGTCGTGTTGTTTTTTTATTTGCATTTTAATTTAATAACGTGTGTTTTATTTATACCTTAACAATGAATGAAAATAAATAGCGTAAACAAATTAATTAAAAATTAAAAATTATATGTTTGAAGACGCTTGAAATCTGTGTAGAAAAAGGAATACCTGCTACTACGGTGAGAAAAATAAAATAATTAAAAATAATAATAATAATAATAATAATAATAATAATAATAATAATAATAATATAATAATAATAATAATAATAATAATAATAATAATAATAATAATAATAATAATAATAATAATAATAATAATAATAATAATAATAATAATAATAATAATAATAATAATAATAATAATAATAATAATAATAATAATAATAATAATAATAATAATAATAATAATAATAATAATAATTAATAGACATTGTCAACACCAACGGATACATATTAATTTTCCAGTTTAAAATAAATATTAATTATTAAAATTTTCAATTTAAATTATTATTCACTTTTGTCAACCTTTATGATATTATTATTCATATAGCAATTAATTAAAGGAAAACTTAAATAAATATCCTGTTATGGATAATTCGATTCGCATCGGAGTTCTTTGGTACCAATTTTCAATGCAAATCAAGGTTTTGAAATGTGCATGTTTTATTCAAGCGTTATTTGCTAGATATTAAAAATTGAATATAGAAGATGTTTAATACTTTCCCACTGTTGATAATACTAATAATGATATTTTAAGGTGAGAATTCAGAAAAATTGGATTTATATTTAACAATAAGATATAGAAATATATAGAGAGATACGCATAGAAATATTCAATTTCAGAAAATGACCGCAAAAAGAAAGGCATACACAATCAGTTCAAAACTTGAAATATTGACCAAATTAAGAATGGAAGTGGGAAATGTATGCAAGACAGCCTGTGGAAATTAAATAACGTTTAAAATAATTAGAGAGTGGGCTCGTAAAGAAAGTGCTAATTCAAATAAGCAGAAACTGCACCGAATTGAGGAAGAAATAAACCAAAACTCGAGAGTTGCCTTTATGGCAGTATTTTGAATGAGCGATGAAAACACAGGCGGAGTAATATTTGTGCAACTTTGTGCGATCAACGTGAAAATATATATTTTGTTTGTAGTTTTAAATGGTTAAATGAATTTTTATTAAGACATCAATTGTCTTGTCGGAAAATAACGTATATTGGACAGTAGCACGCAGACTTTGCTATTCCGAAGGTTTAACTTGTAGTATTCTATTTTATGTCTATTGGAAATATATTCAAATTTTTTAAATATCACAAAAATGAACTTGAAGATGACATTGAAGAGTCAAATAACGCCCGGCTTAATGAAATTCTCTATACCATATACCCTTTTATCATTAGCTAGATGTCCTTAAAACAGTTTAATGGTAATAATGGCCAAAGGTTTTCAAAAAAAGTCCATGTAAAGATTGGGTTAGGTATAATTAGGATTAAATATTTCATTATATATGTTATTTACCAGATATTGCTTTCTCAAAACGTTGAGGAGAACGTCGTCGTCCAGCCGTCTCACTTGTCTATAACAAATCCTTTGATTACATCCCCCGCTTACTCCATGACATTTGCAATGAGTTTTCTGATTGTCAAGTTGTATCTAAAATTATCAGCTGAAACCTTTAAACTTTTTTTACAAATATTTATACCCTCAAGCCAGCCTCATAATTGTGGCCATTTAATCTCTGAATTTTTTTCAATTTTCTTTGCATTTTAGCTCTTTTTTCAGCAACATAGAAACTGAATTTTTCTCTTCGAGGTTTTTCTTTGGATTTTTTCCTACCAAGTGTATGATAACCGGTAAACTTCCTAACATATTCAAGTCCGACTTCAACGTTATCTGGACACCCGGCAAATAGGAGTTTTTCTTGAGTAATTTCTTGATTAGCCGTTGGATTTGATGTCCCGCATGAACAGTGGGCCATTTTGTTTTGAGCGCAACGTCTGGCAATTTCAAATAATAATGAAGCACTACTAAATGCATGGACGACGGCTTGCTCTTGAGTTCCTGATTGGAGAATATATCCATGAAACCAAATCAATTTTAATTACCTGATTCCAAGTCTTTTCCAATATAAGGCAATCGTTCAGCCGACGAGCAATTCCATCGACGATCTTGGAAGGTTTTCATGCAGTAAAAAACGGCAGCTTTTGAAGCCCTTAACACACCATGCATAGCATAGCTGTGTTGGAGACTTAAACAGAATTTTGTTTGTCTTTTCTGTAATCCATGATTAAGATTATTAAATCGACATTCTAGGGGAGTAAATCTTTCCAATTCTTGATTTTCTGGTCTTGCATATCGTGAAATCCCTCTGAATGCGAGGTGTCATACTTAGATAAACTAAACAAGTCAAAGTATACTCACAGCCATCTGATTGAATAGTTTTCGTCCATCAAAAATGAGATAATAATAATAAAATATATCCAAATCTTTGAAAGTTTGCAAATATTTATCATAGAATTCAAAATCAAATTGAAGGTAATCATTTTCTGATGAAATAGGATAATGGGAACCAAAGAATTATTACTCGATTATATATGAGATGATGTAAAAGATCAACCTGCTATTAAGACTATCGTTAAGGTAAATATCAACCTGAAAAATGTGGACAATTTTATTGCAATGGTTAGTAGAGACAAGTGGGCCAGTAATCGCGCACAGGTAGAGAACTGTAAATACAACTACTAGCCAGTTAGAGTGAGCGAGAAATTCGCCACAGAAATCCAAACAGAAACTCGCATGAATAATTGGTCGAAGCCTGCAAATTAATGACCACGGCTCGTGTCTGTATGTGGATAAATGATTTATTGCATTCCTTTTAATGATAGCTCACACTCGTTACGAGGGAACTCTGTCATGCTAATTTCCAGTCTCAGAAGCTCCCTATGGCATCTGGTTAACTCGTTTTCGTTGATGTCGTGGTGATCTTTTTCGATTTCAATTGCGGTTTTGACACACAATTTGAGTCATGTTTCAGATAAAATGTCACCTTGTAAAAGAAAGATTTATTAATATAAATTTGATATATATATATATATATATATATATATATATATATATATATTATATATATATATATATATATATATATATATATATATATATATATATATATATATATATATATATATATATATGTATAATATACTATACCTACTCGGCCAGGGAAATTCGTTTTATAAGCATTGCAACTTAAATTATTGTAAGCGTCGTTGTTTCTCGTGTCGATCATGATCAGCGCAACAACAAGTCCTGATGAGAGAGTCGTAAAATACCGCTTTTTCCCAACATCACAGGATGCCGACATTCTCTGGGAAACAAGTCGGGCCAGTTATATTATGACATTTATACTCGAATCTCTGCCAAAGGAGTTATTTAACAACTGTTAATTGCGGCTATAAATTTTATGACTGTTCTTTCTAATCGCGCTAAAGGAAACATGTCACTGTTGAGTGTTCCCTGCTCTTTTCGGATGTCTATACTGATATCCGATTCTGAGCATGACGTAGGAGTTTCATGTACCATTCCAACAGTGTGTTGGCAAGATAATATCAGCTATGTAATCATAATATATTAATTAGATTCAGATAAATATTTTTTAATCATAACAAATAATTATCTTACAATTGCCGGTCGGAATTTACCGTTTTTTTATTTTCCACGTGCAGCTTACCGAGAAATTAGATTAAAAATAAAATTATCAAAGTTATCGCAATAAATTGGATTGTTTTCCCTTATTTTTTTTATATAAACTTTTAATAATAATAATAATAATAATAATAATAATAATAATAATAATAATAATAATAATAATAATAATAATAATAATAATAATAATAATAATAACAATAATAATAATAATAATAATAATAAATATTTTAAAACAATTTAATGATAATCTTAAATTATCATTTTATTGTTTTAAAAATATTATTGATGCTGCTACCAAGTAATTATCACTTTAATGATAATAATAATAATGATAATAATAATAATAATAATAATAATATAATAATAATAATAATAATAATAATAATAATAATAATAATAATAATAATAATAATAATAATAATAATAATAATAATAATATTAATAATAATAATAATAATTATTATTATTATTATTATTATTATTATTATTATTATTATTATTACTATTATTATTACTATTATTATTATTATTATTATTAATTATTTTTTCTATTACCGTATTTTCCCGCATATTGTCCAGTCTCCCACATATATGCCATATATATTTTAAAATTTCGCACTGAAAATGAAATCTTTTTACTGGTTTGGTAAAGAAAAGTTATCAAAAATTTCATGCCATAGCACATTAAATAAATTTATTAAAAAAACATGTTTTTTACATGAATTTCAGTCTTGCTATTTTTCTTTCCAATTTGTCATTTATCTTGGCAGTGTCAATTCGGTTTAAAATTTCCTGCTCTATATACCGAATGGTCATTTTATTCAATCTCTCTTCTCTCATAATACTCCTTCGATTAGTTTTACTCGCATTAAAGTAGGTAACAATTTTTCTTCTGACACATTTAGATAAGAGAAATGATGAAAAGTTTTCAAAAATATTTCAACATTCGGTTCGTTAGATGCCTGGTGTAGTTTTTATGGTGTTTTCGTTTTCTTTTAGAAATATTAAAATATTTAAATTCATTTTTAAAAGTATGAACATCCGTGTCATTCTTGTAAATATCTTTCAATTTCTTTATTGAATTCTTTTTCCCAATCAAATTCCAATCAAAAACTATTTGAAAAGGCTCTACAACGAATTTATTTTTCTAAGTTCTTTGAGATAGTTTAACCTTGGTTTTGTTGTTTTTAATTAGATAACTATTAAAGTCGGTGTTTCTGACTCCACATGTTATGCAAAAACAAATAGATAACAACACTCGTATATTTGTATTCTAATTCGTATAATCTACAATTTACAAAACTCCAAATATCATAATAAAATGTCTGTTTTAACTATTCAATAAATCTTGCTGTAATCGCTTTGATTCTGCATGTTTTGCAACAATAATCACCTCTTTTTTTAATCCTTTGACTTAACTTGATTTTTTATTTTCCTTTCCGTTAATTCTATCTTCTGACTTTAATTTTCCCTTTAATCCTACTGTCAAATTTTTTGTCCCTACTGAGACAAAATGCCGATTGCTTCTGAGTTTGAGTTCCTTGATATAGTTGAACGAATCGCATTGATTAATGGCGTTTCAATTAGATCATCTCCCTTTGACAAGCTATGCCTCGCGGCCTTTTTCATCTTTTCTCCTTCGGAAGAAATAATTAATTGTCCCATTGTGCATCTACTTTGTGATAATCTTTTTCTCGTTTTCCCATTACTCATGTTGTCATGATAATGATTTTCCAAAATCCACTTCGTTTACTTGTCTGTTTACCTAACTCGCGTCTTCCTTAATTAATTAACGATTTCCTGTTTTTGTACATTTTCTTGAATTTCGAACCTTTCTGAACATATTCTGATGAATCCATTTTCGCCATGATTTTTCCCATCATCTCATTTACATCTGACCCGTTTTTCAAATTTAAATTCGATGATTTCTTGATTTTGAATTTTTCCGATATTCCCTTTTAATTATTTGGAAATTTTAAATTTAAGAACCCCAGCAGTTTTATCACATATGGTATAAAATTAATTAATTATGAAATTTGTTTTTATTGTAAATTCATGTCGAACTTTTTTCCTTTTATCATAAACATTTCCAATAAATCTCTTTTCCAACTTTTTCAAATTCTTCTCTGAAATTATTGATAAATTTTTTTAATGACTTCAGTAGAAAGGATCGTTTCAAATGGTAAACACTTTTGTTTGTTTCTAAAAATTATTCCATTTCATAATTTTTATAAAAATGATCATAATTAAGTCATATGTAATACACCTCATCTCTGTCCTTATACACTGAATTCAAATTTGATATATTCCCGAAATCTTTTGGTTTGGTTATATTGTTGACTATAAAGTTATATCATTTATTACTTTGATGTCTATATCGAAGCGTCTTTCTGCAATATCTCTTTCTTCTGCATTTTTGCAATCTCTTTATTTAGGAGCATTTTCAAACTCTTCATTCTCAACTTGTTCATATTTCGCTTTTATACTTATATTTGATTCAGAAGAAGTTTCAAACGTAGACAATTCTGAATTATCTATCATGAATGTTGATGGCAACTCTGTCTCTGTATTAACTATTAAATTTTTATGCAATGAATTTCTGTAGGTTTCAACAACTTTTAGGGTTATTCTAAACTTTTTTTCTCTTTTCTGCCTAACTTTGATATTATTATCCAGCCTATTAAGAAAAATCAAATTTTTAGAAACTACTTAACTCTATTTTCTGCAGGTTAATGCATCAGTTCACAACAAGTAAAATTGAAGCACCTGATTTTCACCCCCTCCTCCACCATCATCCAGTTCGAGGTTACCGAAAATAATAAAACTTAATATAATTTCAAACTGAAAATTTAAAATAAAATTGTTATTAATTATTAGTTAATTTTATTGTTGCGTTAAATTATATTATAACAATGGACTGATATAGGGAACTGTCCCTGGGGATGTTCAGAGAATGATCATCCTATTGTTGGCCATGGATGTGTTGTTTGGAAAATAATGAAGTAAACATTAATAACCAAAATTTAAAAGAAAGAAAAAAGGAAATTTTTAGATGACTAAATATAAATTTTGATATTTACATATAAATATTGATATTTACAGTTCACCTTATATTAAGNATTATTCTTTCTTTTCAACTACCCTAAAGTGTACTATCTAGCCGGTTTCGTACGTAGCGGCTGACCATTGCGTGGTTAATAAAAAATAATGAATTTCTGCCGATAAAAGTCATGTTCATAATTGAGAGCTTTCTACAAGATTTCATTTGAAAGATGCCGCAAACTTTCAGAATATTATTGGCATATTAATAATCTGACAACGACAGCAATACATTTGACATTTCCTGTGACAATTTTCGATAAATTTTTCGACAATTTATAAATATATTTTTTTATATTGTAAATTTTTATGAAATTCACCAACTGTTTTTCAAAATAGTTACTGCTTTATTTTGGATTTATTTATTTGTTGATCTATTTTTATGATAATTTCTCATGTCATTGCTAATGGGGAAAATATGAATTTGCGCGCTTATGAAAATATCTTATGAAAACTTTAATAAGTACAAGAGGTGTTTGAAAGGTTTGTTCAAAAAGCAAATAAAGTATATTGGCAACGATATCCTGATTTGATGAAAGTTTCTTTCCATTAAAGTCAATTTTCTGATTAGAGAAAAAGGAAAAGTCGCACGAGAAAATCTAAGAAATATGGTAGGTCCAGCACCAATACTAATCTCATTTCATACCTTTTTTCCATTTTGGCAGTCATCTTGGATTTAAAATGTTGTGCTGGAAGGATTCCGTATAATTTGCTAAATGTGGTTGCTTATTTGGACATCTTGCCGAAACGAAAAGTTGATTGCAAATGCGGATTTAATTGGGCATATTTCTTTGCGACAGATGTAAGATTTTAATTGATTATTAACTATTTATTGAATTAAAGTTTTTGTTCAAATCTAGGAAAAGGAAGGTGGCCGGCTAAATCAAGAGGATACATATAAAAACGAATAAAGGAAATCATGTGGAAAGTGTTATAGATTAAAACAACTATTATATTAATCAATGAGAGTATGATTTGATTCGATTCAAACTGTGCTTTTTACATCTATTTTCTTTAATTAATTAATTTAGCCATTTTATATATATATATATATATATATATATATATATATATATATATATATATATATATATATATATATATATATATATATATATTAAAAAGAGAGTTTGACGACTATAAATCAGTAATATATCGATGTTTGTTCATACTCACAAATTTTCGGCACTGCCTTTTTCAAGTGAATTTGAAGTGAAAAAGGCAGTGCCGAAAATTCGTGAGTATCAACAAACATCGATATATTACTGATTTATAGCCTTCAAGCTCTCTTTTTAATAAATTCAATGGAAAAAATAATCAGTGGTGAAATTGAAAGAAATAAAAATTCTTATTATATATATAATTTATATATTTTAAATAATTTATATATTTTCTTTTCATATATAGAGATTTATTTCCACTTTCTTCCTTGATTAAAACAAAATAAGAAAAGTCATGAAATAACAATTTGTAATTAAAAACTCAGAACTTATCTCGCCTATTTAATTGTTATCGAATCATATTTGATCTAATTCCGATTTTCTCGTTATGGCGGGTATTCATTTGTTGTTTTAATGAAAATGTTTTGTGTTTTTAAAAGTTGTTATCTTTTTGTTTGTTATCATATATTTAATATATTTTAATTTTAGATATACATTCACAGTCACAAAATCAGTCAGATAAACTCCAAAATAACTGAAGACTCATTCTTGCTCTACAGTACCTTTTTAACAGTCGGCTATCATAACAGATATACTGTGTATACTCATATATAGTTCGACTCCCAACATTTCGCTCAAAATTTCAATTTTAAATACTCGTATTATACACAAGTTTATAAGGTAATTGATAAGCAAGATTATTTCTCTCGTTTCTATCTTAGAAAAAGTTAATTTAGTAGTCATCATTCTATCTTGATTTTTCTTCTGATCTTTTCTCTATGTTGTATTGAATCCTAAAATGAAACTGCATATACGTAAAGACAGAGAGATTAAGAGATCGTTATCAAAATTTCGGAAATCTGTCATAATTAAATTTTTATGTTCATTATTTGAATTACATAATAATATTTATTTGTAATATAAATCACTGAAAAAAAGAAATAATGTTTTTATTTCGCATGAAACGGATTGCGTGGGAAATTCGATCTCTGGTGACAGTTTTGTCCATTACATAATCCACCTGACAATTGAACCGGTAAATCATAAACCATCTGAATGTCAACTTTTACCATTCATGCTTTATTAGGCCTCATTGAAGTGCGAAAGACCCCACAAAATATTCATGGTGAACATCGTAATTGGTGTAGATGATGTAATAGCGCGATATGCGCCAGAAAAGTTATAATGAATAGATTAATCCTAGAATCATTAAATATGGTGAGAGCCAATAAAAGATTAATGTTAATTGTCATTTTATATTATTTATATACTTAGCACCAAAAGTAAATATTTATAGTTATATGGCACTTAATTTATAAAATCATGTTATATATAATTCTGCATAAATTACCCTTCACAGAATCCTATGAATGCCATTCATTTGTCAAGTGGACCTACATTAATTTTGTTTCAAAGATTATATATAAAATTAATATTAAATATATTTAGATGCTATCATTATATATATATATATATATATATATATATATATATATATATATATATATATATATATATATATATATATATATATATATATATATATATATATATATATATATATAATGAATAATGTAATAATGAATGATGTAATAAGCATTTGCTGAAGTTTTAAATTGTAATTAAAACAAAAATGAAAGTTTTCGTCTATCTATCTTTTACAATAATAGCCGAAAATCCTCAATTTTTTTTAATAGAACTTGAAACTTACACTTATTATACACTTATATCATTTATTATTTTTTTTTATTTTATTGATACTATTTTTAAGAAACCATCGTATTATATAATAATAATAATAATAATAATAATAATAATAATAAAAATAATAATAATAATAATAATAATAAAATAATAATAATAATAATAATAATAATAATAATAATAATAATAATAATAATAATAATAATAATAATAATAATAAACAAGTAAATAGGTATAACACAATTAAAGTTTGTAGTGGTATCTGATGGCGGTAAGTGATTAAATTGAATCAGATGGTTTTTATTTTCGAATGACTAACTAAATAAAAGTAAGTTTTAAAGTGATTGTGTCTACACCTATTTAATGATATAAGTATGATATAGGTTTCTCAGTGCCTAGTTTGTAAGAAAAAATGCATTTTTATACATTTAATAAGAGTATTATACAGAAATTTATGATATTTGATGTGTAGTGGGGTTGGGGTTCGGTCACAATGTTGATGGGTTTAATCTCAGGTAGAATTCTCACATCTTTTTTTCTTACATAACTTATTTCAGTTAATCATTTAAAAACCAAAACATATTGTAGATTGTCGAAATTTGCTATCAACAACTTTATGTTTTTGATAGTCGATTATTTGTGATTGGAACTCGAAAAGATAAAAAGTCATAAAAAGTAATAATTGATAATAATGATAATAATTTTCAACTTATTTGAATGAAACGCAATACATTTATGTACTTACAAAATTGCTACTGAATTGTTAGAAAGAGGTAATGAAATACTTTCCCTCGTTTCGATTAACCAAATATTTTGATATTGGGTTTAATATTTGAAGGAACAACTTGAAGTTTTGGATCAAGTTCTTTTAAGTCCAGCTGCTTATCTTTTTTTAATTAAGAAAAAATCTATTCAATTGAAACAAAATTGACTTTTTTAGTTGAGAATGGCATTGTTCTTGGTGTTTCTTCAAGTTTCTTCTAAATCTAATAAGTTACAGTATTTAGATCCACTTAAAATTTCCAACATTTCCTCAGCATTTGGTATTGAAAATGCCTTCCTTTTTATAACTTTATTCAAAAATTGAAAATCTAAACATAATCCTATCTCATCCTTTTCTTACTTCGCCACGCATACCAGTACTGTATTCTACTGGGATTCGTTTTGTATGGTAATTTCATTTTCTTCTAAGATTTTTATTGCTTTATAAATTTCAATGTGTAAGTACATGGGTTAACGTTTTGATTTAATCAAAATTGGCCCTTCTTCTCTCTTTATTGAGTGCTCTATCATATCAGTCTTTTCAAACTTTCATTTCTTAGCCATAAAAATATTTATTTTAATTATTTTCAAAAATTTATCATTTGTATATAATTTTAAAATATCAACTGACTTCCTAAATCACATTTCTCATCCATATTTTCTCCAAATTAAGTTTCTATTATGGTTGCCACCTCTTCGGGTTTGGCCCGGAGACTCCGGGTTTCAGTGAGTTATCTCCGGCCTCCGGATTATTGTCTCCGGGCGAGACCCAGATCTCAGATGGCAACCCTAGTTTCGCTGCGAATAAGTGTCATATTATAATTTTTATGCTGATTTTCAATTTAAACGTGTTTCGTTCTGTTTAATATTATTTTTAATTTATTACTTCTTATTGGGTTCTCATTTGTACATGCAAAGATATCAAATGTTAATCATCTTTGAACATTTTCTCATATTTGAATCTGTCACATTTATTTGTGCTCCAATATTGGACAGATAATTTTCCCAAAATTCATTTATATTTTTAAACTAGGCCTATCTCTCATAAAAAACAATATTAAATCATTATTTTTGTGTGTATTGTCGAAATTTAATATATTAATTTAATAATTAAATTGCAAATACATTATCAAATTAATTAAATTAAAATATATTAATACATTAATTAAAAATACATTAATTAAAATACATTACTTTCAAAAACATCTCCATTTTTTAAATCAATGAAAAATGTGCTCAAAACTTTATAATTGGAATAATTTGTGGATCAATAAAATGCTTCACTCCTACTCGTTGTCAGATCTAAGAAGATGCAGTCAATGCATACGTCAAGTTTAAATCAACAATTACGTTCTGATCATGGAGACTGCACCATCGCAATTGAATATCTAAACCCGAAATCAGGAGAGTCGTATTCAATGAAATGTAAATTCGCAAATACCAGATAGACTTTGTACAAAGATGTGGAATTTAATAAATATATTTTACCGATTAGTATAATTATTATTTTATTTCTTTTATAATTATTTCTTTTCACTTTATAAACTATCATCTCTTCTAATTTTATTAAGTCTACATTAAGTCTCATTCAATTTCACTAAATTTTTATTTTGAAAACTATTAATATTTAAATTATCAAATATTTTATTTAATTTATTACTTAATTTTTAATCATTACTATTTTAAATTACAAATTTATTTATAAAATTCATAATATTATTTAAATTACTATTAAAATTATTATTAATATAAATACTAATAATCTTATTAATTACAAGACTACTTATAAAATTATTTTTTTATTTTGATTACATAGATTACTATTATTTAATCTATTATTATTGAAATTATTTTTTTAAAATTTGTACTATCATTATCCTTATCAAAGCAAACAGTATCACCAATCATCTTTTTGCATAAAGTATCCCGGGCTTTTGAGAAATCAGTCATTCTGGTTACATCATCAGTTTAGTTCAGCATGTTCCATACTGAATCCATATTGTATCCCCAAAATTTGTCATCATTGTTTTCCCACATTGCTACAACTCTGGACCTTGAATAATTTTCGCTAAAATAATCACTACTGTGTGTTAGTGTTTGAATTTCACGGCATTGAAATCTGTAAATGACCTCTTATTCTACAATTTGAGAAGTAAATATATTTCTTTACACGCATAAACAATTTGTTTCTCTGTTACCTACTAAAATGGCCTTTTATACTACAAAAGTAACATGATTGTCTCTTCTATTTGTCTCTTCGACTAGTATTACCTACTTGATTACAATTCCAACAAGTAATCTCGCCATGTTCAAAAATTTGACACCTTTTGTTCAAATGGTCTCATATTCTTTTGTATTTCGAAATATCCAGTGGCCTTCAAATTTTTGTCTTCTTTTGACTAAATTTTCAAATGTTTCTTTTTTAACCGTTTGCAAACGGTAGGCCAGCAGTGCTGGCCACGAATTTTGTTCCAGACGTTCTATAATGTATAATGGCCAGCTGTGCTGGCCAAACTTTAAAAAATCATACCACAATATCGGGCATTCGTATACTAAAAGATTTTATGCTAAAAAATAATATATTAAAATACTACTTATTAAAATTAATTCCGTCCGCAAACGGTTAAGCTGACGAAGTTCTTAATAATAATAGGGATAACGCAGATCGCAGTAAATTTATTAACTTTAACAAAGAACAAAATATTTAAATTAATTGATCTTTATTTTAATTCAATTTTTGAATTCGATTGCAGGAACGGTAGAGAGCAACTGTGGTTGTTTAATGTCAATAAGTCTAGAGACATAATTTAACCAATTGTTTGTTTTTAATTGCATCGGGTGCAGGATTGTTTATTTTGTTTTTTATTGCAATAAGTGCCCGTTATTTTTAAAACAGAAATTTTGTTTTAACAAAAGAGTGTATCGACATTCGAAATGGAGTGTCAACAGGGATTTTATATATAAGTCGACTGATTTCTCAGTCAAATCACCCAAAAAATAAAAGCTTCTAAGAAGAATTGCAAATTCAGAAATTGATATTGCAATATAAATTAGAGCATATCTATTTTACATATCCGAGCTCAGGAAGCTGCAAGCATTCATATACACATTCACACGCATATATATACTTATATATAAAAACACTAATTACATTTTTGAGGTGATTGTTAATTTTATTTTATATAATTTGTAATTGTGATAATCAAATAAAATTTATTGAACCAGTGTTTGTGTTCTTATTTATATAGGAACCATCAAGTTGAGATTTGAGAACCTCAACACTCCTAAGACTTTGGCCTAAGTGGAAAAACCCCCAACTAAACGTGCTCCGAGGACCACACTTTGAAGTGCATGATGCTTAGCTTTCTTAAAATCAGACATAACCCTCAGTGGGTTTATAGCCAAAAACCTCAATACATCAAAGGCATTTGCTTAGCCATCTATAAAAGCATGGGTGGTAAAAACTTGAAAAGAAAGAACTTTCGGAATCTTGAAAGTTTTATCCCAAAACCAATGCATATTTTATTCTAGAAGGCTAATATTTTAAACTCATTCAAACATCAAAGATTGGTTCTCGTCATTCACTCCTGAATATTATAAGACAAGCTGTTCTCCATGTGTTGAAATTAAAAAGCGTTTCATGAATAATTATCTCTGTTATTGTCTAAGGATTTTGAATATCAAAGATGTTTCCTCTACCTTCGTCGTTCGATTGTGCTTTGCTAAGCTGTGTATTGGGGAAAATATGGTGGTACTTCAAAAAAAATTGAACTTCAGGCATCATGGTTTCTCTAATCCTTACAAATATAAAGTTTTTCACACATTTCTTTAGCGCTCTTTTGTCAGGTCACCATTTTCTATACATGTTTTAATTTAATTTAACATGTTACTTACATTTATAGGTTACATACATTTATAAAGATCTAATATGGACGGAAATTCCAGACAATTGAATTGTCCGACTTTTGTTTTTTAATATTTCTGGGAAAAAATATATCATTATAATACGGCTAATACGTTAGTTTAAAAACTCATTTTAGATTCTTACTGTATAATATATTATTTTTTCAAATTAAATTTGTTTTAATGATTATAATAGAAATTTTTCAATAGTTTATTTATAGATTGTGCAATTGTCTTGTTTAAACAAAATCAAAAAAATTATTACATATTTATTAATGAAATTAATCTATCTAATTACTCAACGAAAAGAAACTTTGTAAACTCTGAACAATAACGGAAAAGTCCATTATAATTCCAATAAAGGCCTTCCACGTCCTGAATATAAGGCATTTTTGACCACATCAATATGAGGATAAAACTCAATCGGAAAATCAATTTCAAGAACTCTTTTAATGTGCCTCCCAATTCGCATAATTTGTTGCTTATCTTCATAATTCGACACCCACAAACAGAGTCTATCTGTCATTTTTCTCACATTAACCACACCTCCACATACAATCTCAGAATCTGAGCCGCATCCTTCTCCAACGAGAAGCATCGTCAAATTTTCCCAAAACCGGTTCAATAACAGAGATCGAGTGCTATTTTTGAATGTCACTTGCCAGCTTCCTCCACATCGATTAGTGCTGTGCTCCCACATCGGTTTGATATCCCGTCTAAACAAATAATAGTCACATCCGGTCGGCAGGGCAAAGGGAGGTGTTATGTGATCAATTAGTCTCCAGAAATCTTCAACTGTGTTAAAATGCTCGATTAAATGCAAACTTTCAGTCCAATCTCGACTGGAGTCTCGTTTGCAAAACCATAAACTCCACCTAGCGTAAATTAAAGAAAAACCCATGATAATAATATTTCTAGAATTTACTAAAAAATATTTGATATCTTTAGAATTTTGATTGAAATTTGGTTTATGAATATAAAACTAATTGTAAATATTATATTTTTAAATAATAAATATTAAAACAATGTTAATGACAAGGAAAAAAAATCTTTGAGTATTATTATTAATAAATTAATATTATTATTTTATTATAATTATTATTATAAAACGATGGTTTCTTGGTAGCAGTATATATTAAATGTTAAACAAGTAAATAATATGAATAAATCTTTGCTGCAAAAATGTGTTAAATTAAATGAGAAAATTTTCGATTATAAGATAATCCTTCACAATTTCTTAGAATTTATCTGTTTTAATGTTCAAATGTTTACTGGAATTTTATATTCGTTTTCTATCTTTTTAAAATTGATTAAATAAGATTTAAAATTAAAATTAAATTAAATATAAATTTTAAATTACAAAAATTTTTAAAAGATTTTTGAAAAAATATCAACTCTTAAAAATAAATCCAAACTTCTGTTTTTTTATTTTCATTCTAAAAGCTCTTCAACTTTTTATTTGCTTAAATTAATTATTTAATTAAAAATTATTTTAAATCCTCTTGAAAAACCCCACAAATTGTAAAACAAAGTCAACAAGAAATCTCTGACTGCCGAATTATTATTATTATTATTATTATTATTATTATTATTATTATTATTTATTTTTATTATTATTATTTATTATTTATTATTATTATTATTATTATTATTATTATTATTATTATTATTATTATTATTATTATTATTATTATTATTATTATTAATTATTATTATTATTATTATTATTATTATTATTATTATTATTATTATATTATTATTATTATTATTATTATTATTATTATTATTATTATTTCTATTATTAAACAATTAAATGATAATTAAGGCCTTTTTCTAAGAATTATATATTTAATGCAAATGAAAAAATTTTCAACTATAAAATAGTCCTTTCAATTTCCTGGAATTTAGTTTCTTCTATTTTCAAATGCTTTTTGATCTTCTCTTTTATCTCCTTTTTCTTACTTCTCATTGGTTAAGAATAAACTTTTTTCTGAAGAACTTAAAATTTTTTTATTAAATATCATCTAAAATTTAAAACAAAACAAAAAAAAATTTTTAAGTTTTAAAATCTTCTATAATTAACTCATAGAAACCTCTTTTAATAAATAATATCAAAATATATTTATAAAAATATAGTTTCCAATAACTATTTATATACGGAATTTTTTAATTTTTACTTTTTTTTATATGTCTATTCCTAATGATCTCTCAAAATATATTTCCTTAAAATTAAATCTAACTTTTCCATTAAATTATTATTTTTTAATTTTTTAAAAGATATTCTCAAGATATTTCTCAAAAAAAAACAAATCAAACTGATGATTTCCTTGATTTCTTTTGTAGTATTGATTATTTGCCATCTGCTTATGATGAAAATTGCTCCTTTAAATCTGAAGGCTTAAATTATCATTTAATTGTTTAACATTTAATTAATGCTGCTACCAAAAAATCATCACTTTATATTTCTATTATTATTATTATTTAAAAATTAAATCAAAATAAATCAAAATAAATCTAAATAGAAAGTAAATTATATTAAATTTAATTAATTAATTTAAATATTTTATTTACATATTAAAGAAAAACAAACTAATAATCAACTTTTATGTTAAAATTTATGGGTTACTATTATAGTGTTATGATTTTGATAATAACCGTTTGACATTTGACAATAAATTTCCTTTGCTGATTCCTGAAAATAAATCATAATAAAATTGTAGAATTTGACTTAGATTTAAGATATATTAAAAATCCTGGAATTATATTCGAATAATTTATTATTTCAAAAATACGTAATGGGAATATCTCATAAATTATCATCGAATATGTTTCAATCTCAATCTAGGCTGCAATCTTTCAATTTTCTGTTCAATTTTATGGCATTCGTTTAATTATAAAAGGGAAAATAAATTTTCGTGAGAAAATCTCCCCCCTTCAATATTGCATTTGTTTGTGTATTGAATTGATGTTGTTGCGAGCAAAAAATTAAATATAATTTATCATTAAATTACTGAATTTAATTTGAATGACTTTTTCGGGGGAAAACGGCTGCAAGCGCAATATTATCTGTGTATTATTTCTGTCGTTTTCAACAGTCATTATATTTGTTTTGATAATTTAAAGGAATAGGAATTCTTGACGTTTCAAAGCCTTTCTGAGGCAATAACTGGCGGCTTTGACAGCATTCGAAATTGAAATGTTGAAGGGAATGTGGAAGATGCGATAAGTTGTTACAAACAAACTTCTGTGAAAGAAAAGCAGGAGCTGTGCTACAAACTTTGTACAAAAGATTTCATAAAGTCAATGAAATTTGACATTTGTGTAAAATCAATTGACTTAGAAAAATATTATAATTTTTTAATTTAAATGACACAATTTAATTAATTAATATTTTTTTATTGAATTAATAAATTTTATTCATCTTATTACTATTAGTTCTATTCAGGGCCGTAACAAGACATTATTGCGCCTGTGCAGTTCATATATCTGGCGCACCTAAAACCCGAATTCAAAACATAGTTATAATATTCATGTTGAGATTGTTAACTATGTATTCATCTCCAGCTATTACAATAGGTGGTAATGCTCTTAAAATTCTGTTGATAATTGAAAAAATGACAGGAACCCATTTTGTGGACTAACATTTTACAAAATACACACCCCCTACGAGGGCATGTTAATGGACTAGTCCAACCAGTAATGTTAAAGATAGGCTAGCTAGGGTGCCCTTTTTTGTGCATGCAATTGGATAATTTTTTTTATTTTTTATTAACATTAAAAAAATGTTACATCCCAGTTTTGCGCCATTTTCAGATGTGCGCCCGGTGCGACCACCCTTGTTACGGCCCTGGTTCTATTTGATGAAAAAACTTTCTAAAAACATTTTCGCTTAAATTTTGAATTAATAAAAAGTTAAGAAATTTTCTAAAGAAATTTTAGAAAAATAAGGTTTAGGTAATTGGCGTGTATTTCTGTAACCAAATAAGGACGCAAACCGGGGTCCTATTATATTTTATTGTTTCGGCCTTTTTGTAATATTATTTAACCCTTTATATTTATTTTGTATGAATACTTGTATTTTTGCTTGATTAATGCTGATTGTTTGAGCCATTGGGTTATGCCATTGTTTATCATTTATTTGATGAATATTCAAATACTTATTGGTGGCATGTAATAAGAACCACTGAGAAACTGCGAAATACACTTGTTTGTACGGAATAATAATATCAATAATATTAAAAGAAGTCAACAAACTTATATTATGGAAACACACAAACTTACCTGTGTGTTGAATTTTCATGTTTCACGAATAATAACATTTATTATTGAAATTAAGAAAGTGGTAGAAAAACATCTTTAATACAAACACAATAGCTAATAAAAAATGCATGTAAACTTTCGATACATATATATTATATATATATTATAAATTAATAATTATATTTTTAATTGTAATAAAATTTGTTTCCCCACACCAGGAAACTTCTATCATTTGAAAATTACTGAACCTTTAAAAGTTGTAATATTTTAACAGTTAAAATCTATTTATTTGATCTCAATTAATGTCCTATAATGCCCCACTCCCTTCAATAAACGCTCATAACCATTATAAAATACCTAATAGATAAAATTATATAAAAATGTTATTAGCTTTTATCAGTTCTGTAAATTGCTCTTACTCGTTTTGTAAATAATTGAAAGCGGCTTCATCTTTCGAATCTATGGAATTTGAATTGCTAATCTCGTCACTATCCGGCGACAAAATCGCCAATGGATTCGCAACCTCGCAATTGCTATTCAGTTGGCTCTCATCAGTTTCCGCTTGATTGATCTTGATGTTTTCTTTTTCGTGGTAATTTACAATTTCATTTTCTAATTTTTATTTCAATTCTACTGGAAATTAGTTGACAAAATCATACCTTCAGACATACAGAAATTTATCGATTGTTTCTTTTAATTTTCAGTTAATAAATTTTATTAACTGATGTGTTAAAACAAAATAGAATGCAAAATGTCGAATTTTATCAGTGGATTAAAAAGGTTGTTTGATTATTTTTTTATTTTTTGCTGTAAGAAATTATTTATAGGGAATTATTTATGCTTTATAGATTTCAAAATTTGATAAATAAATAAAAAGAGAATTTTTAATATTGTTCTTTGTATAAGGTGAGACAAACAATAATTTAACTGTTGTTTAAATATTATAACTATAAATATAGTTTTTGTGGATAATTGAATTGAATTTATTTAATTTGTAGATTTATCGTCATTGGTATATTGATTAAATATTTATTTATACAAAGCTTACATGGCACCAGGAACAATACATTTGCCAAAAATCTTGTAACCATAGAAAAAGGGATAGTTTTATTAACTCACAAGATACTGCGAAAGAATACCAGGGGTGGTGAGCTAAAATGGGCTTGTATGAACTCATTATTAATTGTTTACTTAGTTTTACCTTAAAATTAAACAATGGTATTGGTGTTCCGGGTCGATAATTTATTTCGTTTCTATGTAATCTCACTTATTTTGACCTTGAAATACAAAAGGATTTTACTAGGCTTGGACAAAATTTCTTGAGCCGCCCCTGGCTGTCAATCATATCCGTATATTTATAAAGTTGAGCAGAGATCTTTCCTTATTTCACTTAAAATTTCTGACTGAATTGTTAGTTGGCTTAGCAAGAGTATTCGGTGCCCGAGTACAAGGTATAAATTTTGCACCCCCGTGTTACTAAAACATTGGAGCACAGTAGTCAATATGACATAATAACACTAGCACCAAAAAAGACACCATAGAAAGATAATTTGAAAAAAAATAAATTTTAACTGCTACAACGACAACAAAAATATTACCAACCGTTAGTCTATGTCAACCGCAACCCAATGTGACCATTCCAAAAATTAATCATACTAAATTGAATTCTCGCCTTCATGCACACAAGTTTGTCAATAATCGCATCACAGTCTAATTTTTCAACTTTTTCATTCTCTATACCCATTCTCTATACTCTAAGATCACAGAGACGATTTTGTTCCATTGACGCGTTTAGATATGAGACGATGAGCTTCAGCTTCCTGGAGGAACGCTCGCAACTGCCTATTGATATTGCAATTGTTAAAAGAATTTGCAAAGCAATGCACAAATTGGAAAATACATCATCACCATACGACATAAAAAAAGAAATAAGTTCTGCTGTCACCCTATGAACAATAATACTTCTGCTATCAAAATCTGTTTTAAACAGAAATATTGACGATTGAAGGAAACTACAGTTATTTCTTTCTGACTTCTGAGGCGAACTTTGTAAAATTTTAAGTCCAACACGAATACAACTTTTCTGGCGCCTGGGGCAAGTTGCCTCCCTTGACTGCCCCCCCTAGCTTTGCCTCTGTCTAATGCGCAAGTTTTTGGATTTTGTTTAGAAACGGTTAATTAATTTAAAATGTATCCTAATTTTTCAGTTTTTGTTAATAATAATATCTATTTTTAAGTGATTTAGACCAAGCTGTACTTGATCAAAGTAAAGAAGTCAAAAAAGGAAAATTAGTACTAATAAGTACTAATTTTTACTAATTTTTTTTAAATATATAGACGAATAAAGTTCTAGTTTCAGAGAAGTTTTATTTTTATTTCATATTAATTTATCAATAAGAATATATATCGTAACAGCATAATTCTAGTAATTGGAAGTTGATTTGTGTGTTATATTCAGCACCGGAACTAGATTATTTGGCGCTCATGGCAAACTGAAAAAAATACGAACAAAAAAATGACAAATATAGAATCACTATTAAAATTTTATTTTTCTTGCTGTAAATACATCTGTAAAATTTATCAATTACATAGTCAAAACTTACACTATTAGTTACGTCAAATTCTATTGATAAAATACTTAAATTAGTTAATCTTTCTTGGCCTATTGCCGATCTTAAATCATTTTTGATTAACTTCATTTTGCTGAATGCTCTCTCGAAGAAGCAGATGCCACCGGTAATGTTAGAAATATTCGTAATATTATTTCAACATTTGGATATGATTCTTTCATGTCCATACAGTGGCGTAACTAGTGAACGCAGGACCTTGCGTTGCGGGGGCCCAAAATTATTACTAAAAAAATATTTACAATCATTTTCTGAAACTTTTTTCCCGCAGTTATATTTGCCTACAAACATAAAACTATCATTGAATAGCGGCTGCTGTGAATAACTATGCATTAAACTTTAACCGAAAAATTTAAGTGGAAATATTTTACATTGCACGGGGGCCCAAATTTTGAAGTTCCGCTACTGTATCCATATCGTAAATAAATAGAAGAAGCTGCAGCCTGCAGTGGAGTTGGCGAATTTTGTTTAAAATGTTCTGCTGTGAGATATCTAAAACTACAAATTTCCGAGAAAAATTCTTCAACATTTAAATTATTTCTATATTTTAACGCCAAATTTGTTGCTGTATTTAGAAGGTCTTTAGAATCAGCTTCAAAGAAATTTTTGGTGACTAAAAATTTGAAGTCTTCATTTATAAGTAAGATTTCTGAATATCTAGAATTTAAATTTTCCTGTAATGTCTCAAATACCTTGTCAAATTCACAAAAAAATACTTCTTTTTTAGATAATATGCAGACAGTATCTGCATTTGTCTATTTCGGATTTGGCTTTCTAACGCGACTATCTATGAAATTCGGCAATATGTTCAAACTCTTTGCTTTTTCCTCAGCTGTTTTAAAAATGTTATCCTTCTTATTTTGTTGAATATCAGTTAAGGTGTCTGATAAAGCTTTCAATAGCTCCAAGGCTTGAGATAAACACAGATTTACTTTGAAGCAATGTATTGACTCGGTCAGTATTATTAAGAATCAAGTTCCAATATTCCAAGCAAAGCAAGAATTCAAAATTAAAATGTTTCAATAATTTCTTTGCTGTAAATATCGTCTCCTTGTCAGTGGAGTTTTGCGAGATTTTTGCTAGAGCCTCACAGACTCCAATTATTTGTGTTACTACTGATTTAACAGCTTTTGCTTTCGATGACCATCTTGTAGAGCTGTAACCTTTGAGAGATATTTTCAAAATCGACATAACAACTTTCCAGCGATTTACAGACCGTGAGAAAAAAATTAAAAAGTTGTTTAATGTTTGAGAAAAATGTTACCATGCACGAGCTGCTAGTAGCTGCCTTTTCACCACACAAATTTAGACAGTGTGCTGAGCACCGTATAAAACGTGAAACTCATTTCTTTTAATGATTCGAGCTTGAACTCCTTTATGAATTCCTGACATATTCGCACCATTGTCATATGATTGCCCTCTTGTATTTTTATGTCAAGTCCCTTAAGCAGTTTTTGTCAATATCTCAGCGGCTAATATTTCTCCAGTTTTCTCTTCGGTCTGAATAAAATTAATAAAAATTTCTTGAATAGGAACTTTTCCATCTTCAATGTAAACGAAGCGGATAATTTGAGATATCTGTTCCTGATTGGAAATATCAGGCGTTTCGTCGAAGAGTATCGAGTAATATTTTGACGTTTTTACTCTATTCATAATTTTGCCTCTTACTTTATCTCTCTTTAAATTAATAAACTCGTTCTGGATCTTGTTTGATAAGTAGTATACCGAGCCAGCTTTGTAATTTTTTAAATGGTTTTCCAATGTAGAATTGTACTTACCAAGTGGAGTTTGGGAAAACCCAGTCTTTTTGAAAACCGCGGTTTTCGGTTTTAAGAAGATTTTGTCTGTTTTCTAAGATATTATTGTATAAATGGAAATCTAAGCGGTCTAAAGACATTAAGGTATTATAAGTATATTTATTCAATGAAAATTACATAAAATAAACTTCCAATGATTCCAATTTATTTGCATTTGCTTCAATTCTATTCCATATAACGGTAAAAAATGAGAACTTGAAAACTTAAGATAATCTAGATTTTCCCATAAAACGCTTTCAAAAAACCAAGACATTCAATGACTTATCTGAGAGGCGAGAGCGAAGACGAGTACAAAAATTCAGGGCTCCGCGGAGCACACTTTGAGAAACCCTGATATAAATAAATATATAGAATATAAAATAATAACATCATCAAACTGGAACAAAACACAATTAAATTATAAATCGACACTATTAAATGAAAGATTAACATTGATAATTTCAATGTCACGCTGATATATGAAAATGCTTTATATCTGTCGATTTTTACTACTTCTATATAAATAAATTAAATTTGAAGACTTAAATTATATTAGGCTTTTACAGAGAAAAAGGATGAAAACATAAAAAGGGAAAGTGACCTTTCGTCAATCAGTGAACCGGAAATTTTCAATATGGTAACTTGGTACTAAGAAGATCAAAGAGTATTTTATCAGCTAAAGCTCATGAAGATATGTAATTATAGATATTAAATTTGTTTAAATATATATTTTATAAAAACTTTTTTCAATTTTCACCACTGATTTCTTTACAATTGACATTGTATTTATTAATAAACTTGACTATGAATCAGTAAATATATCGATGTTTTTTTAATATTCACGAATTTTAAGTACTACCTTTTCAAGTGGTCATAGTCGAGTTTTTTAATAAATACTATATATGTGTGTGTGTGTGTCCAAAAAATTATAAATATCGCCATTGATTTTGTTGAAAAATAGACGTCCTCCGGTTCTAAAAGCTCAATGATAAAATATAATTAAATGAAACTTGATGAGATTCTGAGAGTGATTATATAAATATTTTTATAAAATAATTACAATTATAGTCTATCCGACAATTGATAACGTCAAATTGACTTGGACTTTCCCATTGTATACTAAATTCAGTTGTAAATGAAAAGGTTATTAAAAATTGCCCGCATTAGAAATTATTTCTATATAAAATGATTTTTAAATTACGATAATTACTTTAATTTATCCTTTATTGTTATCAAAAAATTCTCAATATAAATTATAAAATGGTAATTTTTTTTATATTTGTTTTACTAGATTTAAAATCACTTAATATCGAAATATTAATAAAAAAATGGTTAATTATTAATTTAATATTGAATTAAAATTAAAGAATTTATTTATTAACAAAAAAATGTTTAATCTCTTTCACCATTTGTCTAATTTCAATTTCTTTAATCTTCATTTATTTTCCTTTCCAAACTAAGGATCAAACATTTGACCAGTCTCTGTCGAAAATCTTGTTGTTTTGATTCGCTAAAAAAACTACGATTTTGCATTTTCTTGAGAAACTTTATTTCTTTTGCAGCCTCAAAGCATGTTGTACTTGAAGCCTCAATATTTATGATGGATGAGTTAAAATCCAAAAAAATAATTACTTTAAAAAAATCTAAAACTTTCCAGTTGGATTTGCAAAAAAGTTCTAAATTGTTGGTGGACACGATTTGAATAAAGAAACATAAATATTTCTTCAGTGGATCAAAAGATCCAATCATTCAATTAACAGGCGGTTCTAGTGTTTAGAATTTCGTATCTGGGTGCTTCTGAGATGGAATGTAAACTGCATCCGATCCGTTACAGAAACTCTTAAAATATTGTTTTGAAACCGCGTAAATACTAAAATGCTTAAACATTTTGACGACCAAATCTTCAACATCAATATCAAGAATTTCACAGCCAGTGTTTAATGCATTATAAGTGATATTTTCCGACAATTCAGCGTTCCAGTGTTATCTGAGGCTGTCTCCATACATTCTTTTTCTGTCTTTTTCTGTTGACCACGAAAATTAATAATTTTATTATCTGTAGTTTATGCAATTACTTTGTCATTAAAGTTCTTTTTTCTGATTATCTTGGTGAAATTTTTTGATATTGTTGTTTACTGTTCATTAGGTATTGACACTAATTCAATTTTCTTGTTGTTGACCCCTTTAACTGGATCAAAATATCAAGCAATAATAGGCAGTATTTTTACATTCTTATAAACCATCGTGAGTTTGATGATATACATTTGTTGCAATAAACTTGCGCTCGGACATATTTTGAATAAGTTCTGCGGAGCAATCATTGGATCAAAAAGACAAGTTGTGTTGAGCTGTGTGATACGCAAACGTAGCGTACTTAGTACTTATAGTCAAGCCCTCATTCGTAGCAGAGACTTTCTTGAAGAATTTATTTATCTTCTTATTGGATGATCCAGTACGAATGAATAACTGATGAAATGTGACTATGTTCACAACCACCATGAACTATTGAGAAAGATGTTGTATCGTCAACTTGAACTTTTTGCGTTTCTTTGTAGATATTTTATTTTTTTATAAATAATATTTAGCTTGCAAAATAGGAATAAAATGTTTATTGTAATGGTTGAGTTGTTAAAATCTCCTTCCATAAGCAGGTACAAGCATATTTTCATTAAACCATATTGGAATGGGACATTTTTTATGTATAAGAAAATCCTTTTTAGGTTATTCATTATTTATTTGACTGAGTTATAGTAAAAGACAAATAGTTTTTTTCCCAAAAATAAGATGTGCATCATAAACAATTATAAAAATAGCAGCAAATGCTGTGTCCTTGTTTAGAAACGGGACAAATTTCAAAAAATCTGGACTATTCAGGTTAAAACTACACTAACGTAACTCTTTACAGAAAAAACACCAAAGTATATTTAACTCAAAACTGAAATTGGGAAATGATATAGGGTATTATACGTTACAAGATTAAATTACTATTCATAAATTTATCACTCTCGAAATATGAAAAAAAATATGTGACTTTTTTGTGCCAATAAGTTTTTGAATTTACTGAATTTTTAGATTTTAAAATTTAAAATATTTCTATTTTTGTTTGAATTTTTGTATGTTCTGAAAAATTAAATGCGTGTAAACAAAGAATTGTTTTAATTTTTTAAAAGTTTTCTAGGAGGAAAACGCGTTGTATTATTTCATCCAATAGTGATGCTATAGATATGCAATTAAAATAAAGAATCGTAATAAGTACGCGTGCTCAAAATCAAATGTAAATGGTACCAAAAGATCCTAGAGACGGTTGATTTACGTCAAACGCATTTTATATGTCTGGATTATCATATGACACAAAAAACCTGTATACATCCTAACAGATAATCGACAATATATACCCTAAAACCTATAAATACTAAAAAGTCTGATTTTTCTTATTTCATAAGTTAACAACCAAGGTATGACAAAAACGAATATTTATGCATAGGGTTTTCTATGTGTGAATTAAAACAATCGAGCTATTCGTAGAATTGTGTTGTGGTATTTCCACTTCATCTCCAGATTCATCTATAAATGGAAGAAAATTTGATTCGTACCAAAATTGTTTAATTGTATTGCCTAAAAATTGATACAATTTATTAAAGGATAAAATATTTCTAACGAGTTGAAATTTCACGAGAACGAGAATGAGGAATTCCAAAATCAGTGCCGTTTGTTTGACTGAAATCAATCACTTCTTCGTCATCCTCTGAATAATTCTATAATAAATATATATAATAGACTTTATATTTTCCTCAACTCACTGGTTTATTGTTTTTCTTTTTATTAGTGACACATATAATCAACAAAATAAGTAATATTATAGAAGTTAAAATGATTAAGCCGGCGAGTTGAAATGCTTGTTGAACCATTTAAATAAAATTGCTGTTCAAATGAATCCTACCGACCAGAAATCTTGTAGACCTTACCTTTGTAAATTGCTTTATCTGTAAAAAATCAGAAATATTTGTCTAAAGTTTATGAAACTCGAATGGATTGATTATGGTGCCATTTAACCGATTGTTTGTGCACACTTACCAATTTGGACACAAATCGATGGCTATTGGAGGAAAATTGTGCTGATGGCATCAATAAATTTACATTATCCAATGAGAAGTCAATCGAAATTATTTTAAATTATCACATTAATTGAACAAGTGGATTTCGTCGGACTATTGCATAATAATTGTAATTTAAATTTCTTGTTTTTGACTTCTTTGGGTTTTAAGTTTATCTATTATCACAAGTATTAATACAACAAAATTATGATGGGAAATATTTCTATTGAAAATAATTATAGAAATGTAGTAACATATGTGAGTGATCAGAATTATCCCACAGAATTCTTTCTAATAATTTCGACAATAATCAACAACTATAAAGTTTCACCATCTAAGTGGTGCAATTGTCCAATGTTTTGTAAATGAAAATAAAAGACCCGATTTAACATTACGGTCTTTGTAATCGCGGATTTCAGGTTTAGTAATCATTAATCAATTTTATGAAAGTCCATACTCAGTGTGATACCTAGAGATTCCTATAAAGTTTTTCGATTGATTTTAATGAATCGAAAAAGCATACATGTGCTCAATTAAAATTCAAGATTATACTTCAAATAAAACCAAGTAAATAACATAACACGATAAGGATAGGTAAATACGTATAATATTATGGCACAACAGGATGCAGGCTCCGAATTACCTAAGATTAGTAAATAATGTATTTGAGAAGTCTGCCATCGGGAACTGAGAAGATATATAAATAAAGTAAAAAATGCAAAGTTGAGAAACAGGGTGACCCGTCAAAAAGGCCGGGGACAAAACGACCCCGACAAAAAGACCCTGTCAAAAGGGCCCCCGCCAATAGAACCGCGTAAACACTGAGTAAATAAAAACACACTGTTTCCGGAAGTTTCACATCCCATCAACAACTATACACTTATCCCCACTCGCTCTGGAAAGCCCTAAATTATATTTTACACCGCACCGCCACATATTCTCTTTATGACTAGCCTGATACATCCATTCTTGCTAACGCATTCCGTGAATTCTTCACTGACAAGATTGATTGAATTCGTGCCAAATTTACTATTCCGGCATCTCCTGGTCCATATATAATTCCAACTACTCCCTCGCCAAAACCATTCCGTGGTACTATATGCATATGTAATAGCAAGCGTATTGAACCTATTTTAAACAGTCCGAAGCGTTTGTAGCCAGAGATAGGTAGGCATTCTTTTGGCATTTACTAGTTGACGCTTAAAAATTCACGGATGACGTCATCATAGCAACGTCACAATACAATATTGGTGTCGTTTTGAAGTCACATACACACAATAAAAGTCACTCTATGTCACAAATCCTAAACCCCCTATAAGTATGTCACAAATTTCTCAACCCGTCACCAGAAATAAAGACATTATTTACATATCAAAAAATCATACATGCTAGAAATTTGTATGAATAATAGACTGAGTTCAAAAATAATAATAATAATAATAAGACTAAACTTCTTAAAGCACCGTGTATAACACTATGTGTCATTCGATGGTACTTGAATAAATCTGAATTAATACATAAGTAATGGTAAGTAAATTCAATTTCCGTACTGAAACGTACTGACGTACAGAAATTGAATTTTTAATTTTTTATAAATGTGTGTATCTAATAATAATTTAAAAAATCGAATTTTTATGACCTTTTTTACGATATAGGGCCCCCATAAATAATGTTGCGTAAATAATCCTAAAGACGGCCCTGTCGAATTATCTTCGGTTTCGATCATCACCACATTCCTTGAGTGGAGCTATGTTGTGATGTTTTTAGCCTTGGGAACGCCCCCGATGTCGTCTTCTCGACGATGAAACGGGTATTAAGCTATAGGCTACTTATTATTATTATTATTATTATTATTATTACGAAACCTCATTATTTTATTATTATTTCTTGCACTCCATTATTTTAAACTTGCATTAGTAATAATGATCCTGCAAACTCAAACTGAAATCCAGAAAATCTTTGTTGCACGCATAAATTATTGTATGGCATTTACGTGGTTGACCCAGAAAAATTTGTTTGCAAGCAAAATGTAACGGCCTCCAATGAGCGTGAATACTTGTTTACGTAAGGTGAAACAGAGTCAAGCTTGCTTACAGGCATTTCATAATAGTACGAAATGTCTAATAGCACGTAGTTATAAATTTGAGTATTATCACCATTCACTAAGATCCAATTCAATTTTCTATCTACGCGGTCCTATTGGTGGGGGCCGTAATGTAGGGGCCTTTTGACGAGGTACCGAGAAACAGTTATTTGTTGTATTTATATAAAAATGCAATAATCAAAGTTAATTAGAATGTTATGGCCTGACATAACGAATCCCAATTTAAGCTGGTCTCATCGGATTACATCAGAAAATTATGGAGAAAGAAAGCTGAAGCCTACTTAATATGCAGCTTACAAGGAACTGTAAGTCATGGTGGAGGAAATAATATGATTTGGGGTTCATTGGGCTGGAAGGAAGTGAGAAAATAATCATTTATGGGAGATAAAATGGATACCACGATTTACATCAAACTTCTTAGGACGAGTTTACTGTTCTCCGTTAGGAAAATAAATAACTTTGTCTTCCAACCGAACAATGACTCAAGACATTTAGATTAAAACAAAGGTTTTTTGTAAATAATTACATTATTGTTCTCGAATGACATTTTCAGATCCCAGACTTAAACCCAGTCCAACATTTCTGGTACATTTTGATTTAAAAATTAGGGACAAGGTTTTTTGATGTAAGGATGATTAGAAAGAGGCTGTTAAAGATTTTCGGGATAACACCAGTACTGAAGAAAATTATAAGCTAGTCAATTCTATGCCAAATTGTTTGGCTGAAGTCATTAGGGTCAAAGGTGGCTTCACCCATTACTAATATTAAGTGAATTCTATTTTTCAAACATTTTTCATTATGATTCATTAATGTTTGCATTAAAGATAATCATAAGTAATTTATAAAAAAACACTGTTAAATTGGAATAATTTCCACTATTAAAACTATGAAAATATTTTTCATAACAAATTGATTTTTAAATTACAAATAATTTATTACAGAATAATTTTGGTATTACATTCTAAAAACTCTTCTAGTAATTTACAAAATTTTATTTAAATTTAATAATACAAAAGTTTAAAGAAATATTTTGTTTATTTATGTTGTTTATTTTACTTTTCATAATTTCAAAATGGCACGAACAAAGCAAACTGCTCGTAAAAGTACTGGTGGAAAAGCTCCTCGAAAGCAACTTGCTACTAAAGCAGCAAGAAAAAGTGCTCCAGCCACTGGTGGTGTAAAGAAGCCACATCGTTATAGACCTGGAACTGTAGCTCTTAGAGAAATTAGAAGATATCAAAAGAGTACAGAGTTATTAATTAGAAAATTACCCTTTCAGCGATTGGTTCGAGAAATAGCTCAAGATTTTAAAACTGATTTAAGATTCCAATCTTCTGCTGTGTCTGCTTTGCAAGAAGCAAGTGAAGCTTATTTGGTAGGCTTGTTTGAAGATACTAATTTGTGTGCTATCCATGCTAAGAGAGTAACTATAATGCCGAAAGACATTCAACTTGCTCGTCGAATCAGAGGAGAACGTGCTTAATAGTAATAATAATTCTTGTGAAAGAGTAACGGCCCTCTTTAGGGCCACAAATGATGATTGTAAGGATTATTAGTAAATCTAGATAGATAATTGGGTCAGATCGTAATATTTCAATAACATGGTTCATAAAATTTTAATTATCTTTCTGATAATAAAGAAGATATTTGTCATTTTTTATTTTAAGAATAAATAAAATAAACAATTATTTAAAGAAAGGATGATCGAGTAATTCATCGTCTGATGACCTTTCTATCGGGTTGAATTTCAAACATAAACTAATAAAATTTTTTAAATTATCTGATATAGTATTGGTATTGTATTCTATTGTTTTGTCATTAATAATTCTTTCCTTTGCTTCTGACTCATTCTGAAATTCACAATATGGTTGATTTCCTAGGTTTAAAATTATTTTTGAAACTTGTATTATAAAATTTACCTGTTATCATTTCAACAATTATGGCTCCAAAAGACCAAGTATCGGCCTTTATTCCAAACGGTTTCTCTAGTAAAATTTCTGGCGCCATGTAGCGCAATGGTAACTCATCGAGATATCCCATTTGTTCGGGTTTCATATTATAATCATGGAGATATTTCGACAGACTCAGACTTGGTAATTTTACGTCGTTATTTTCGTCGATTAAAATATTTGATGCTATGTTAATAATTAATTTTTTGAATGTAATTTTGAAAGTTAAAATGTTGAACAAGTTTAATAATGTAAGTGTAATTTCATTTAGATTACCTGGTTTCCCCGATATGATATGAATCCACTTCGATATATTAATTTATTTTCTAACTAACCTTCGTTCCCATTTAGTATTTCATTAACTAATTTAAAAGTAACACAACAAGTTTCCTACCAATTAATATGGTATGCTCTATAATTTTAACCCCTTTATTAAAACCTATCGTAAATAGGTCTTGAGGTGGATTAGGCTAATTGGTATTATATTACGTGAGTCCCATCGTTGAAAAAAAATATCTTATCTTCAGAAATAGTTCAAAAACTGTACAAAGGAAGAATGCAACATTATTGTAACTGTTAATTTTTTAGTCACAAATTTTATGTAAAAATAGTTTTCATCTTTTTTTTCATATTGGGATCGAGAGAGAGAAGTTGATATTAAGAAAACATTTAATTGCAAACTTGAGTCTAAAGCCAATAAAACTCTGTTTGCCAAGCAAATTTTTGAAGAATGACTTTGGATTAATTAAGGGAGTTGAATATTTTAGTTTGTTTCAAAGCAAACATTTGATATATTTCAGCATTCATGCCATCAGTCAGTTTTTATGTTGCCCATGTCCTAATCTAAATAAGGATTTTTGCTCTTTTGACAAATTTTATTTGAAAACCGTTAGACACCCTTATCATTTCATTTACCTTCTTTGATTCGGTTGGCACTAATTCTTTACGTCGTATTCGTATATTTTCGATTTGAACATTTCAAGATGACAACGAACCAATAATTTAGAAAAAACCCTTAATATTTGGTCTGGAATCATCCTTGAAAATAATTCACCCATATAAGGGTGACATGGCTATCAACGTGTTAACACTACGAAATTTGATGAAATAATTGACTTTGCATTATGGTTCAGTATTTTGAAATTTTATAAAATGATATAATCTGTTTTTTTAATTATTTTTGCCAATACTACAAGGAAACCATCGTTTTATTATATTAATTATGGTTTACCAATCTTTTTAATAGCGTGCAAGCATTATGTATAATTTGTAAATGTTATTTATAATGTACATCTACAGCCGGAATGGCGACCCTTATTTTGACTGTGTACCGATAAAAATTATTTTCATTTTCATTATTGAAAAATTATATAAAATTAAAAAAATTGAAAAAATTTTAATAGTTAATTTTTTATATTTAAGTCCAGTGTACAACAATAATATTTTTAAAAAACTAAAACCTTTTCACTGATTTCCGGTACCTCAATTTCAACATTATATTATTTGCGTTGTACATTGTACACACAACACAAATCATATAATGTTGAAATAAATGTACCAGAAATCAGTGGAAAGGTTGTATTTAAAAAAAAATATTACATGCATTGAATTGGGTTCACAATTTATTTCAAAATAAAAAATGCATATGTATAAAAAATTAAGGTGACCAACTATACTCATTTACTGAGTTTTGTACTCTTTTTTCGCAAACCGTACTCTTTTCAAATCCTGTACTCTGAAAGTACTCATTTGTATAATTTTATACTTATTTGTATTTCTAAAACATTTTTTTAGATTATTTTATTTCAATTTTATTAATTAAATACTCCCTCTGTCCAAAAATGATAGTCCAGTTTGACTTTAAATCGTAATTTCTTTGCAACCACTCAAATGCTTAAAATGCAGTTTTGTTATTTGTTCAATCAATAAAATAAAAATTATTTAATGTGTTTCTACTGTAAAAGGTTTTACAAAACCGTTCAATTTTTTATATTCTCTATTGACAATCATTTTTGGAAAAAGGCTAAAATGCAACTGGACTATCATTTTTGGACAGAGGGAGTATTTAAAATAATTTTGACAGTGATTTGATTTATTATAGTTTAATTTTCATTTTACTTAAATAATATCGTATTATAATATTTATCTTAGATTAGAAGATTTCGAAGAATGGATAGTGAACTTTAGAGCATTAAATTGTTTCAAATGGACCCTTCTAAATAGTAAAATTGAATGGAAAGAAGTTTCTTCAGCAGTCAAATTTGTAATGAAGGAAGTAAAGGATATTGTTATTAATGACAATTTTCTCTTTGAAGAAATTCGAAGAGTAAATTTATATTTAAATGAAGAAAAATTGAAAAAAATGGAACGATGAGAAAATAGAACTTGACAAAAGATGGGTAGAAATCTTTCGGTATTTTAGAGTAGAACATATCCCACATAAAAATTTAAAAGTTTTAATAGAAATTTCTTTATGTTGTCCAGGTACTAATGCTACTGTTGAAAGGGTATTTTCACTAGGGAATGATTATTGGAGCAGTGAGAAGTTGCAACTTTCTGTAAAAACATTATCTACCGTCTTAACGGTCAAATTTAATATGCAAAATGAAAGTTGTTCGGATGTGGCTACATTATTAGACGAACATCCTCATTTAGCAAAAAAATCCACTCCGAAGAAAAATATGTTTTTAAAAGAAAATAAAGTTTTTATCGTTTTTTCTTCTTTTTTTTCATCTATGAAATACTTGCAAAGTGTACTCTTTTTGAACAAAAAATAGTTGGTCACCTTAGAAAAATGAAAGATATTATATGTGCCAACGAAAATTAATTTGCGTCCGATAGTTTCGCCATCCATGATCTATAGTGTTAAAACATTAAAATGATGTACATTTCCAAATAATTTAAAATAATCTAATCTTGGTAGGGTTGAAGTATGTATGGATGTATAATGGCATGAATGATTCTGTCTATAAATGTATGAAATTATATATCCTGTATGAAAACACTAGGGTGATGTAATGTAGAAGCCATATAAATAGTGTTTGCAATTTCGGTTGTAATAAAAACTCGTTAATTATATTTATATCTTTTCTTGACATTGATATGTAATGTTTTATCATTCTTTTACAATATACGAAGATAAGGAAATTTAAAAACTGGGAAATTTAGTGACAAAATTAAACATTTACTCTTCAAATCTCGATAGACAAATTCTTGATCATGCAGATATTTCAGTCCCTCTAAAATCTGTTTTGACCAAAAAGCGACTTGTTTTTCCTCTAGTGGCTTATTGTTTTTAATATGCGTCTTTATTGACCCCTTAATAAATATGTGTTAAAAACGAATTTCTTCAACTTTTAAAGCTTACTCCTTTCATATTCTCCATTGCAATATAGAAGTGAGTTTCATCTTTATATATTCCAAACAACTTCAAAAATCTAGGATGCGAATTCAGAGCCTGCAATAATGACAATTCATTTAAGAGAACATTATTTTTGTTTAAATCTGGCACATCAATTTCAGTGTATTTCTTTAAGACGATGTCTTTATTTTTGGATTTAATTTTAGCTTTCAACAGAATCGAATAATATCCTTTATCTATTTCATTAATGACTTCAACGTCACATAAGCTAAAAATTATGGAAATGATGAAGAAAACGATATACACGTTTATTACTTCCTAATGCAGGCGAATTTGACATCGGAATTGCGATTGATGCCGTAATCAAAAAGTAATTTTGCGTCATCCAAATGTTCATTATAGTAAAATAAAGCATAATTATCGGGAGAAGAGTTAAACTTATTAGCAAGATTAGATTTGAGAGTGGAAACCGTATCGGTACTATCGAATTCTACAACTAATTTCTCTCTTTCTTCAAAGATCGACCTGAGGAATATTTCTTCATTACTCCTACATCAGAAAATGATTGCAAAATAAAATAAGGCAAAACTTGCCTTATAATCACTTTTATCCAACCTCCATCAATTAATTTTGATTCATTAATTAATTCGATGTCATTTAATTCTGTCGAATTTGAATCTGGGAAAATGACCAAATTTTTAAATTGAGTTATTTTTGAAATAATTTTCTTTAATTCAAGTACGGTTTGGGTTTTCTTTATTTGTAATAAGCTTGGTATCCGTTCATTACCATGGACGTTTAACACTATGATATCGCTGATTAAAATTAGAGTTTAGCGAAGCGTGAAATAAAATAATATACTTGGGATCGAGTGAGTAGTCAACTTCACAGTTAATTGTCACGTCTGGGTAACTTACACAGGAAAAGAAATATTGGTTGTCATCAAGAACTTTTCCATTATAACTCATTTTCATTGTTTTATAGCAGTCCTTTCGTAAATATGGGCACTTATTAACTATTTTCCGCTTTATCTGTACTATGTTTTCATCCGTGAGAATATTGAGTTCGACTGGTTGCGCTGCTGCCTTCAGTTGAAATTTCGTATTTTTATTTTATCTGTAAATATTTTTAATTTATATTGGGAATATATTGCTAGATTTCTTAAAGATACCCACAAACTTTTGGTGTTGTGATATTTATTAGATTTACCAAAAATTTGGGGTTATACTCAAGAACATTTCATTTTCAAGAATTTATTATTGAAAACTAGCAAAAATTACAAAAACCTTTTGAAAATTCATTTTGTTAAAAACAATACTTCAATGACCATTATCGAACGTAATATTTATTTTGATCACTTGTTTAGTAGCACATTTTATTATAGTAAATATGTTGTGAGGGAAAATTTATTTTTCTGACCAAATTAGAATCCTATAATAAAAGTGTTATTCAGTGTAAAAAGATTTTCAACAAATAAGTTAGTTGGTGTGTTATATTATATAAACACACAAACTTATTTGTGTGTGATTTTTAGCGTTGCAATGAATAAACGCATTTAATATAGAAAGTGAGAAAGTGGTAGAAAAAATAAACTGAACACACAAACACAACACATAGTAAAAAAATGCATGTGCAATTTTGATATGTAAAATCGTTGAAATGAATGGACGCACTATTATAAATCATTTACAGAAATTTTTAGATAATAATGGCGAAAAGAATTTTCGACGAAAATTCCGAAAACTAAACTTTGAGCTGTAGAGATAATGATGACATAATTTTGTAAGATTTATCTTTAATTTTTAATAAATTTAATAGGTTTCAAGTATTTCGCATTGGCCTGAAATGTCTTTATCAACTTTACCGTCCAATATTGATGTTGGGATGAAAACTAGAAAATCGTAAATTTTTTTAACCTAAATCTAAAAATTAATGTCTGCAAAATTTCAGAACTTGACAAAATCAGATTAGTTAATGCATTGGAAAATGGCGAATATTTTTAAAATTTCGGCAGATCAGTAGGAATTCGCAAATATTCAATCCGAAATATAATATATAAATACAAAAAATGTGGAGAAATACTCACAGGAATATGAGGTGCCAACAAAAAAATATTACCGAAGCATATGGGAATCAACTGTTAGATTATGTGGAAGAGAACTTCTATGCACCACCACAAGAAATGTGCAATTACACGATGCAACAAAATTGTATTGCTTTAAAAGCAACAATTTCCAGATTTCTGAAAAATCATTTGATTTCGGTAAAAAAAAGTCCGGCCATGTGTTACAGCACAAAATTCGGATCGCGTCCTGGAAAGAAATATAATATGTGACTCGATTCCAAGAAGAAGGCTGGCTCGACAACAAATTAATATATATTGACGAATGTAGCTTCAACACTTGGACAAGCCAAGTGTTAGGAAGACAGAAAAAAGGTGAGCGTATTTGCGAAACAGTGGCAAGTAACCAAGAGCCAAATATGTCACTGATTCTACATATTGTCTTCAAAGGGTCAATATATCAAAAATTAGTCTTAGGATCCTATAAAAATAGTACCTACCAACCTTCTATAAATTAATTAACATCGAAACTGAATGATACTGGATACCATATCATTCATGATAATACTTTATTCACGGAGGAGCATTATCACAAAATAATTTTATAGAACACCTGCCACATTTCAACCCGTTCCTCAATCAAATCAAAAGCGTCTTCAGCAAGGTCAAATGCAGCATAAGGAAGACAATATCAAGGGAAACTGGCGTCAGTATAATGTCCTTTGAAAGGAGATTCGATGTAGTCAATGATGCCGTGGAAAGTGAGCTGAAGAAAGATGATTATAAAAATTTGAAAAGCTATTTTGAACATATCCACAGTTTTTTACCTAAATGTTGTAAAAGAATAGACGTCTTTGTGGATTAATAAATTATGTTTGTTAATTAATTACTTTAAAAATAATATAACTCATGTTGTATCAGTTGTACCAATAAATCCAAATAACTAATACCTAAATACTCTTCAAAACTTAATTATAAATAATTTATAATGTAATATTTAAAAGCTTGAATAATGATCTCATAATTATATAAAATTTATTTAAATTTAAAAATCTTACTTAAAAGCCACTTCTAAAATGGCTAAAATAAATAAACTTACAAACGAACTCCATTTCATCACAAATGGTGAGTCACCCATAATTGGTATACCCATCAACCTGTATTATAGATGCTTTTATTCCGTGCAAACAGGTGTGTTATAAAATTTAATGATTTTTTAATTGTAGTGTATTCCAATTGAACCGGGCGTATATTGCATTTCTTTACGTGTTTGTTAGTCAAGCTTTATTAGTGTGCAAGCTTGCCAAAGCTTTAATCAGATATTAATTGTTAAAATCAGTTTTTTGGACACCTGAGAATACTTTTAACAATATTAATTAAGAGATTAACTGTTAGATAATGACTTCTAATTTTGTCAGAAACCTTATGAAAACAGTGAATTTCACATTTCAGTGTTTCAATTATAACTGTTGAGTTTTTATTTGAATGAACGTTTAAAATATTTATTGAGTTGGTTTCAATGAGCTCCCAACAAAATATATATTTATTGATAACAAATTTACAATAAGATTTTTGGAGTTCAGTGCAGTACCTTCTATAATATAGAAGGTACTGCACTGAACTGCAAAAATGTTAATAAATTGCAATCAATTATGTAACTATTCCGTACACACCAGGAAGGACACAATGGTTATAGAACTCAACAGTAAAACAATTTTCAATCTTCATTTCTTTTATACGTCTTTCGTTTTGTTTGTCAATACTGTTGGGGTTGTCAAATTAAAAGTATTTTAAAATAAAATTGAATAGAAACCAAATAAAATAGAGATATTTTAATATGTAATGACATTTATTGGAAAAAAAGATAAAGAAAAGTGCATAATTAGATATAAAAAGTACAAAAGGCTAATTTGTACAAATGAAGATAAAAGAAATGCACCTATAATTTATGAAGTCCGATTAATAATGAAATTGATAACCATGGAATTATTAGAATAAAGAATAAATTTAAAATTCTAATTATAATTCTTTAAATTTTACTTACCTTGGGAGACTTGCAATTTTTGAAAATTTTCTTCAATTTTAATATCTAATAAAATAATGATGATAATAGTGACTATAATAATAATAATAAGCTGTTATTTAATTGGTCAATATTTAAAATAAATGATTAATATTTAAAATTAAATGCCAGAAAGTAATTTAAATTATTAGTATTAGCCGACTTTTATAAAAATGATCAGTATTTTAATTAAAATTTAAGTAGACAAAATAATTAGTCAGTAATTAATATTATATATTAGTATGTAATAACAAATACATCAGTATTATGAGAACCTTTTTTCCAATTTCACCACTGATTTTTTTCCATTGTGTTTATTAAAAAGAGCTTGAAGACTATAAATCAGTAAATATATTGATGTTTTATTTAATACTATGAGCTATAAAAATAAAATAACGAATTAAATGCTTTTATTTAATAAATTAAAAATATATGAAATTATGAAATTCCAGATATTTTAACATTTATTACATTTATTACTGAACAAAAAATAAAATTATATCAACCAAATATGCAGAATTTTACTAACACTTAATTATCACTACTGACAAAAATATTATCTGATACTAATAATCTTTTTAATAAAATACTTACGATTTATTATAAAAAAGATTGACCAAATAAATAGAAGTGTAATAATAATAATATAAATTAATTTATTGAATTTACTTACCCAGAAATGACTTCAATTCTTGAAACTTTTTATCAAATTTTGATTCTAATTTAAAAATAATAAAAATAATAAAATGGTAATAATAATATGATTGTCGAATAAATAATTTTATAAAATTTAAATAAGAAATAAAATAAAATTCATGCAAACTAGTGGGAAAGAGTCAGTTTTACTATCCGGATCTAGCACTGGCGAGGCCAGAGGCGCAATTCAAATTTGAGGCTCTCCTCTAAATATATTAACTACCACCACAACCCACAGCGTGCACGTTTTTTATTCAGGTAGGTACTATATCGAAGGTCCAAAAAAGTGAAACATAGGAAAATAACATTGGAATTTAACCAATATAAAATTGCAACTGCCTGCTAATATTTAAAAGATTGTGGAATATTCAGATTGTATTAATTATAAACATTGCAAATCATTACTACACGAATTATTAAATTTCATAAGAATTAGTAAGTCTGATGGCTGCAATGGCTCCTGGATGACATATACTGCGCAATCTTTTAAATTCTTGAAATCTGAAAATGTTTTGCAGAATGATTCGAGTTCAATTTGATGTGGTATAAAACCAATATTTCATCTTCAGTTTCTTTGAGTATCGGAGATGTTTGTTTGATCAAGTCAATGAAGGATTTATCTATTTGAAGTTTGATTAGTTTTGCTAAGTTGATGTGAATGGTAGTTTCTTCATTTATTTCCTTAGATACAAAGTCATCGTCTTGATTGTCTTGGCTCCGAATGTATTCAATATAGAAATGGAATTAGGTGACATATTCTACCCATATACACTCACGGTTTTATACGATTTTTCATTGAATTCATATAGAGTAATGATTTGTGATCAATAATAAGATCTGGGTTCGCTGGACCAATCCACCCCCACCACATATGTCACATTACCATATCGACGGGTAGTTACCATGAAACCGCAAAATCTTATATAGGTCAGTGAAAAAATATGTAGGTCAACCAATATTTTATGATTTTTATTGATTTTTAAGGAATTTTTATGAAAAATTTTGTAAGCTTTTATGAAGCTCAACCCAAAACTGTATAGGTCAACCCAATTTATTGATTTTTCAAATTGACTTTAAAACCATGGGCCCGCTGGGACAAAGACATTTTTTACATTATAAAAAATTATGTAAATCAAATCGAATTTAAGACCATATGCCCTCTAAGAAAAACACATTATATATAGTTTAATTAATATATAAGCCACACACACACGCTATATAGTTTTATTAATACTTTTGGGAATAGAAAATGTGACTGTGTGTAATGGGCACTAAATAAGGGATAGTTCAACAACTTTTAAGAATCGAAAATTATAATTCTAAAATCGGCTTTAAAATTATGGGTCCGCTGGGACAAAGTCATATTCTATACTGTTTAATTAATCAACTTTAAAACCATGAGGCCACTGGGACAAACTAGGTAATATACACACATTCAATATAGTTTTATTAATAAATACTTTTGGGGATAGAAGAAGTGACTTTGTGTAATGGGCAATAAAAGTAGTGAGAGAACTAGCCATTCTAGCTCAAACGCTAAATCTCTTCAAAACATTTAATATTGTATATTCAAATTCATTTAATTTTAAATTCGTCGAGATGAAATCTAAACTCATTGAAATAAAACTCATTGAATCAATAAATTTTAAACATCCATATTCAACACATTATATTTTTCTTTTGTTTTCCCTATAACTTTAGAAGTATTTTTTTGCTTTAATTGCCAATTGTTTGATAATGAGATGAATGTCATAATTAAAAATATTATGAAATATAACTGAGACTAATTTTGGTTTTTTACAATTAATATTACAAGTTTCATGAGCTGCACCTCGATAATTATTTAATTTTATAAAGTGATCATGGTCTCGTACTTTTATGCTATTATCATCAAATAATTTATGACACATTCGACATTTTGTTTTCATGTGAAATTCTAATTCTTCTCTTGAAATATTTATTTCATTATCTTTTTTTAATACATGAAATAATTTATTTTCTAGTTTATTGATGTCATTTTTCAAAAAAACTCTTCTCCCCTATAAAATAATTCTTTAGATTTAAAAATATCAGGATACTTACTTTTTATATATGCACAATAAGCTGATGGTAGTTATTGTGTTAAAGGATTTGTACAAGATCTTTTAATTGAAATCAAAAAGTTTTTAATCTTTTAAGTTTCTACTTCTTGTTAATTATAAATGTTAGACGCAATTAAATTCAAGTCTTCTTCAAGCATTTATTTTTATAACAACTTCAAAATTGTGCCGTTTACTAGAGTATTTAAACACCGAGGCGTGATAATTATTAATATTAATGTAATTACTGGTCATACATTTAATTGATTTAATTTAATATAATTTAATATAATATGATATAATTTAATATAGAATTTAAATATAAAAATTTAACAGAAATAATTATTTCTACTAACTGATCTCACTTCTACCATTTAACCATAATAATTTTATATAGAGATTTACTAACTCCTTACAATAAACATAATTGAAATCATTAAATGAATTCATATTTACTCAAAATATTTATATAATCATTTTATAAATTCTTGTTTGAATTTATAGCTTCAACGTCTGCATATATTGTAACAAGAGGCTTTAAAAGATTTGAATATTGTTTGAAATATATTTCAGCATTATTTTTTTCAGGCATTCTAATCAATATGGGTTTATTTTCCTTACAAAGTCTTGTGTTTTTCAGTCATGTTTTCTGATGTTGTATAAGTTAAACATCTGTCACAAGTATAATCATTCTTAACATTAGAATTTGTAACTCTATTTCTCATAAAACTTTGAAAATATTTAATCCAAACATATTTAGAATGGTTTCATTTCTATATTCTTTTTCCAATAATAAAAGATTTATTAGTTTCTGGGCAGCTTCAGAGATTTGAACCCTTTTGGTAAAACTTTATCATTTAGATTTTTCATGGCCATTAATTCATAAATATTAATTGTTAAATTATTACATTTTTCAAATTTATCAATGTCCTGGAATTTCATTGGGAGTTGAAAGCCTTTCCAAAATATTAATTTATTCTATCAACATTATCCTTTGCGGGATATAAAGCAAATAAAATAGCCCACATAAAACATTTATCATTATTTTTAACATTTATTATATTATTAGAAATAAAGGGTGTTTCAATATATGATTTGGGATTAGGAGCTTCAACTTTCCATTAACTTATTTCAATATTTTCAAAGGATTGTAAAAATAAATTGGACTCATCCAATTCTTGTTCTATAATTTCTTAATCTTTTTCCAATTCTTTTTTAATATTTTTATTATTAGATTTAAAGTTTTTTATACTAAACAAGTATAAATATTCTGTTTGATATTTAGAATTCAAGAATACATTTTTCGATTCATTCCCTCGATAATATTTAATATTTATCGCGAATTTATATTTTATAACATATTTTTAAATCTTTCAATTTTCATAGTATTCACAACATCATTCATTGATTCTCTTATATATATATATATATATATATATATATATATATATATATATATATATATATATATATATATATATATATATATATATATATATATATATATATATATATATATATATTGTAATGTACAGTTATTTTTGTTAATATTTTAGTGTTCACAATTAGGAATTGTGAATACTAAAATATAAAATGCCCCCATCTGGGAAATCCAGATTTCCAAGAAAACTATATAGCGATAATTTACTATAGTAAATTATCGCTATAGTAAATTGAAAAATTAAAAAAAAGAAATCAATAACCAATTAAAGAGTTTAAAGATATCAAAGCTAAATTAGCAGAATAAACAATTTAAGATTATATCAAGGATATATCAGAAAATCATTCGTTGGATTCTTATCAAAGAAAGGGGAACAAACAATCTTAACAACTATTATATTGGTATAATATCGGAGAGGTAGGACGATTACGAAACGGAAGAAAAGAGGTCTGGAGACTGATAGAGATTCACAATAACGAATTTAATTTTTTATCCTAAATACATTCTTGCGCAACACAATCTAAAAAGTAAATTAAAGGAAGTGAAAGAAAAGAAATTGAGAGACCGGCAGAGATTATTATTAAAGCTACTGACTTTGGTCCAAAAATAAATTACTCAAAAGATTGATTAGAAAAACAACTCGAAATTACAGCAGAAATATTATAAAAGAAATACTCCATATACCACTTTTCTATTCTGACAGTATCACGGAATCCCCAGTAGCCAAGGTTCTTAATTTTGCTTAAATAAACGTTTTGTTACAATATATTATTGTTTATTATTATTTTTGTTTTATTTGCTATTGTCGTACAAACAAACTCAACACGCACCCCGACTGTCCCGCCACAAGTTTTAACGGAGACTCTTTCGGGCTCATCAAATTTCTACAACAATAACAATATAATATAACAATTTCTTACCACATTCAAATATAATAAGAACATAATATAACATATATATATATATATACATTTATTGTTATTGGGGCTAAAACTATTTCACCAAAAATGTCTTTAATATTATACTTATCATATCAATCTTCTTCTCCAGATTCTTTCTCTTCTTTAGGTTTTTCATGAGTATGTTGATCATATCCAAATTTAGTTTTAAATTCCTTGAAACATATTTCAGATCTTTTAAGTTCATATTCTCTTTTTCTTTTTATTCCAATACATTTAGAATAATGTAAGTCAAAAACCTTTCATAGATGTCTATTTCCTCATTTATCTCAAGTTTTAAAATTTAAATCATTCAATCCTATAGTATTTTCTAAATGTTTCCTCGATTTCAAATGGGATGAATAAGTTGAGGGTCTATTAAAAGTTCTATTACATTGCTCACATGAGATTATTTTATTTGTAGACATTTTTTAATATTTTTTTTATACAACACACTTTTACTTCAATTTTTGGTATTATTTTTTTCTAAATTTTTTAATTTCATTTTATATTCTTGTTTTAATTCCTTAGTTAATTGTTTAGCCATTTCTTTTCTAACATCATTTTCTATAGCTTTAGAATATTTAATTTTTTATTCATTAATCTTTATTTCATTTATTTCAGATATTATTCTATTGAATTCATGGTTTTCATTAAAATTTAATACACCATCTTCCAATGCTTTCATTTGATACAAGTATAATTCATTAATCCCCAAAGACAATTCCCCACACACTTCTCGATAAATCTTTTTCCTTTTCGAAGTTAAACCAACAGAAATTCCTTCAGGTAAAAATAAAAATAAAGCATTGGCCCCTTCAAAAGATGAAGCTATTATACCTGAAACAATTTGGGCTATTCCAACTACGTCAACGCCGGAAAATACAACTGTGGGAACTGTTAAAAATCCCGGTGATTGATATACATGCAATTTTTATACTCGTAAAAGCAACAGTATATCTAGATTTTATTTTTTTAATAATCTTTTTATAATCGTTTTATGAGAATTATTTTTAATGGTCAGTCGAAGTAATTGATTTAAGTAACTATCTATAAAATATAAAATATTATGTTTAGATTATTCAGAATTAAATATGCCCATGGGTTTATTAAAATGGAAATTGGGAAAAGTTAAAAGATCTTCGCAAGAAGCATGAAGGTGCCCGAAAAGCAGAAATCCTAACAAATATTTTAAAGTTGGCATTGTGTTATAGGAGTATTGGTTACTATATTATTGTTTCGTAAATAAATGTTTTAAATTGATTTTATAATAAATATATTTTATTTATTGTAATACTTTTTTTGATTAAAGCACATTTATTATTAATTCATATTTGGTTTTATTATTATGATTATGATTACTATTATTATTTTATGATTATTATTTTGCATTAATTTTTATAATAGTGTTATTTATATATATGAAAATTTATAATTCATAAAATAACATGCTTTTCTTCTGTCGATTGATTCCCCTCTGATATTACTGTCATAATCATTATCGACGAAATGCAATGATGATATTTTTAGTGTCTGTGTTAATCATGTACATGTATTGTAAAGTCCTTGTTAATTATGCACTTGTATTGAAAATTTATTAGTCATGCAATATTAGTTTTATTATTTTAAAGTTTATTATTATTTATATCATTATTTTATTATTATTATTTTATTATTTTAAAATATTTAACAATACCATATACAATTTAGGAAAAACATCAATTACAAATATTATGACCAATAATTGGATTAATGTTAAAATTACAAATGCATCAATTGTTTTAATATTACGTAAAATAAAAGTTAATTGAATTTTATGATCAATAAATAAATTCTTAAAATATGGAATACTAACCGGATTCATTTTTGATTAAAGGTTTCACCTCCTCATCTTTTTCTTCTAGTGACAGAAAATATTTACAATAAATGCAATTATAAACATAAATGAACACACTTTTAACATTTGCCGATCTTTTTACTAGTCGATTTTCTGAAAAAAATTTTAAAATTATTTTTTAGAATCTTTTTATATCAAATCATTTGAAATAATTCGCAATTTATGAGCCCCTAAACAGTATTTTTTTCGAATTTGGGCCTTTTCCAAAAAGATTCTACATCACTTCTCTAGAGATAATTATAAATTCACTGAAAATTAATTTTTAATTTTATATTTATTATGAATAATTTTTTAAAGAATCTAATAAGATAATCTCTTTGACAAAAAACCTTTTTAATTCTCTTCAAAATAATAGTAAAAACGTTTTTGTCTGTTCTTCGTAATCACAAAAAATAAATGCCAACATTTTTTAAAAGCCGTATTTATTTGGGCTTTTTACAGCTAAATAGAACTTTGTCAAATATCAAATGATATTGAGACTAAAATCTATTCTTTATTTCAATATTTTTATTGTTGGAATCACGTACGAATATAAATGAAATATTAACGCACAAAATGTAGAAAGATTTATTAAAATTTAGAAAATTGAAAAATTAACAATTTCAAAGAAAAGGTACGAGTGGGTCGCAACTGAAAAGAAAAAAGAGAAATATCATAATTTTAAATCGATCGAGGTCCTTAGACTGCGCAATTACAAATGTGCAAACTGATTAATTAATTAATTAAAAACTTATTATCGGAATTGTATTTATTATATTTATATATAATTAGATATTGTTTTGAAAATTTTTATATATTTCATTCCCAATAGCAAGGGTTTACTGTATTTGTTTAATTTGTCATATTTCTGTGATGTTCACGAACTCTATCCCAATATCCTTTAAATAATATGTTTTAATAATAAAATAACGAAATAATATAAAAGTACGACTAAAAAATATACATCTTACCTAATTTTAAATATTTAATTCCTAAAAACAGCATCACTGGCAGAATGATTACCAAGATAACTAAAATGGTTTAATTCAAACAAATTAAAACAGAAACTTACGAATGACGTATAATACACTTTTTATTTCTGTAAATAACGGGTAAATATAAATTTCAGATATATATTTGCAAATATTCAGACAAGTAAAGAAGAATTATTAAAATTATAACCTTTATTCTGTGAAATCTTCTCATAAATTTCTTCTAAACAAGTACAAAATATTTATTTAAATATTTCCAATTTTTAATAATAGTAATAATAATAATAATAATAATAATAATAATAATAATAATAATAATAATAATAATAATAATAATAATAATAATAATAATAATAATAATAATAATAATAATAATAATAATAATAATAATAATAATAATAATAATAATAATAATAATAATAATAATAATAATAATAATAATAATAATAATAAAAATATTTTAATACTACTTGTCTTTTTTTCTACATTCGTTTGACCTAAAAATATAATCCAATAAAGTATTTAAAAGTCACAAAAGTTTATTTTACAAAATTAAAATCATAAACTTTTTGAAATTAAACATTTTATTACAACACTATGGGGCTTGAAGTCGAATATTTATACCAAAATTTGTTGCAAATTTATTATCATTTTTATGTTAGATTTTTAACGGGTTCATTTATTGTATTTTTATTTTTGATAAACTATATATAAAAATTCAAATGAAAATTTGCCAAAAATAAAAATTGTAGAAAAAGTTCACGAGAAATGTTATGAGTTAAGCCAGTAACAGCAAAGTTTTAAACAAAAATTTCGAATAATATCTTAAACAAGTATAATATTAATTCAAGGTATTTATATTTTGTAATTAATAAAGTTATTTAATTAATTAACTGTCAGAGATCGTAATTTTAATTAGAAAATATATTATACAGATATTTTGAAGCATTAAACTTTGGTTGTCTCCTGTATCACATTTGATACCCAAGTGCTGGAGATTTATAAACGAAACATGCTTGGAGAGGCAAAGGCCTAATAACCCTTGATACACTTAACCCGTTTCCATTTAATTTATTTAGTTTAACTCATGCTGTTTATTTAAAAATCCTTCCTAATAGCATCTGTGGAATCAGTTTGCTTTTGAGATTTTTCGAAAATCCTTGAAGTAAGAATAAGTAAATTATTTTATCAAAAGAGTTTTCTTTAAACCTTCATTTGGTTGCATCAATTAAGACAGCTAACAAATATATAAATAAAATTATCATAAATTCAGAAATAAAAACTGAAACCCCCACATGTCCTTTTTACTAGCGACAGTTGAGACAGCCACCTAGTTGTCACAAAACTGATACATCTCAATGTATAGAAATAAGGTTTATAACATCTGACAATTGAAGCTATTATTTACGAAAATAAAGTTATCAAAATATAATTTGAAGTTCTCATCATTAAAACAAAAAATCAATAGATAAATGTGCAAATATACCTTCTTTCAATTCACGCACCATCTGAAACACTAAATATATAATTGCAATTATATTTTTGGATCATACAAGACTTACAGATAATTGTATAGTTGTTTGGTGGACATTCTGTAATTGTTTGAATAAGCAGTTGTATATAATCATTTTGTCAGTCGATATAACCTTTAATGCATTCAATTTTCTCTGATTTTTAAAGTTGAAATTGAAACTTGTTTTAATGCGTAATAAAAGTAAAATTCTATTTAGACTCATATAAACATGGAAATTATATTTAAGTGAAACTTTATTGATATAACAAACCAATATTACAGAGAAATGTTTCATTTTTTGTTTTACTTTATTACTATTTAACCTTACCCAACATATACAAATTTGAAAACTGCAAGAGATGCATTAAAATGCATTAAAACAGTAAAACAATAGCAGAAAACCCTAACAAAGACACAGGAATCACAGCAACCATTTATTGTATACACTATTTCTAATCAGGGAATTTGTAAGTTACAAATTTTATTGTGTTCCTATAAAAAATACTAACCAATAAATAACTAAAAATTGTACATTCATTTATCATTATGAGGGATATGGACAAACAGGATGTAATTCGTATTTACTCCGTAATTCTGATAGTATGCCACCAATAAGTAGGTGTGCAATGCACACTGTGCATACCTCAAGCAGTGTACTCATGTTTCTGATTATACACCAACCGGCAATTGATTATCATCAAATGGCCATTGATTTTCATATTTAATAATATAAATATTAACTTACTTATAATAAATGTATGTGTGTCATAGCCAGAAAGGACATTGAATTAGCTATGTGACATTAAATTAGCTCTTACACTATAGAAAGATAGAAAAAATCACTGTTGGAAGAAAAATAAATAAATACATACAAACACGGTTCTATAATAAAAAATATACACTATAGGACATTGATTTATCATGCGGACATTCAATTAGCTAAAAATTTTCCATTTAAAATTAATTAATTATAAAAAAATATACAAGAATATGTCAGAAACTTCATCAGAATCGACTATTTCATTTCAAGAAATACATAGATGAATGCTCTTCAATAGATGGACGAACAAGAGCTTCGGTAGATCACGGGTAGACAATAGAATTTATAACAATATACCAACAAATCGAGGTCTCAATTTTCAAAGATGAGCTAATCCATTTACAATAATATATCTTCATTGACTATTCAAATAGAAAAGTTGCCATATAATCCATTTTTGAACCCCATCGAAAGTGTTGAGCAAAATTAAAAATGGGGTAAGGACTAAAGTTTCTTCGGTTGATGGATTTTCCAGACAGATTTACCTTCAATGAATGATTTACTGCAATACCCCAAGCAGTTAGCGAGGAACTTCGAAAACCAGATCATAATAATTTCAAAAATTATATTAATAATCATATTAAAGATTCTTCCCTAAATACTGGATATTTTAGGTAAACTATGAAAAATTTAATGTATATTATAATAAATAATTAAATATCTTACTTCTTTATTCATTATTTTAACAAAAAATCTTAAAATTAACTAAAATCCAAAACAAAGCTTATTTGACATAGCTAAATGAATGTCTCATTTATGATAATTAAATGCGCTTTGGTGTAGCAGATTGAATTTGAAGGTGTAATCTACCCAGCTCAGCAAACACATTATACAATAATAGATTTTCTTATTTTCCTTTTAGTGCAGACTTGATGCCAATTGACTTCTTTTTGTAAAATTACTTCAAGAGAATTGTAAATAAACCAAAAGTTGAATCAAACAAATTTTTCAAAGTCTAAAGTTTTTTAAAATTAGATCAAAAGATTATAGAAATGACTGAAAAGTATATAACAATTGAATGAAGTTGCTTCGAAAGTTTTATTTGTATATTTTTGGATGTAACTCTTATATTTAAAAAATTTCACGTAAATAGTTTTTTTTGTGTTAGGTATTTCTTTTCTCTCTATGTAATTCACTTATGAGCCAAATATTTATAAAATTTATTCAAAAAATAAAATCAAATTTTATAAATTTATAATTTTATTCTATCATTGTTATGTAGGATCCAATTTCATTTGGGGAATAATTTTCAGCATTATTATTTCAAATATATTTCAAATTTACGTAATCAAATAGAGCTATACCTAAACTTGTTTACAGTATATTTATTTTTGCAATGAAAACTTGTTATTTAAACAAAAATATCGACCGATAAATGTGCAATTTTTATTAATTATTATTGAAGAAATACAATATAACAATGTAAATGTTAACAACAATGATCTTCGATAATACTGATAAGGAAAAATATTTCAATCGAATCTTTAATGCAGAAAAGATAAGCAAAATAAACACCCAAAAATTACTTATAAGATTACGGAACTTATAAAAATGGTTATTGGAGCTATATTACGTAACACTGTATATTTCCATTGGCTTATACTCCTCACTTGACACTACACTAATAAAGGGAAATTATTACGCAATGCATTAAGAGTTAGGTATTACATAATGACAATCATTACATCATCATATAAAAATTACGCAACTTTATAAAATATGCAACACCATAATCCGGGTACCATACAAATATTACATAATACTGTATATTCCCATTGGTTTTACTCCTCACTTGACACTACTATATGGAATTAAATTCTACTACTAAAGGTTCTTAAAGAACGAGACATTTCTTAGAAGCTACATAATAAGGAATTCGTCAAAATTAAAAAAAGATTTTCAAATATATCCAAATTTTTGGGTAGTTTTCCACCATATCAATTTAAAAATATTTTAATTTCAAATTCTGAGTTAAAAAGTTCCACAAATTTATATATTAAATTTAATTACAGAAAAAATTATTGAGAGGACAACTTTAATTGATAAAAGATTATATCGACTGGAATAATATAAAAACATTACGTGAACAAACACTTTTAAAATTGTTACATTCCGGATCCCCTGAAATGAAGAAATTTTTATTTTTTCTATAGAAAAATTAAAATTTTATTGCAAAATTTTGGTAATAGAGAAAAAAATATTTTAATTTTTATAATGATATTTAATATTAATTTAATTTTAATTTAAAATAGTTATCACAAAAAAATATTCGTGAATAAAAAACTTGAATAAATTTAAAATTAGCAACTTAAGTAATTAATTTATAAATTAATTTAATGAATCAAGAAAGAAAATATAATTATTTATTTTGTACAAGTATTTATATTGAATTATTATCAAATAAATGAACAAAAATTTGATATTTCAAAGTAATTTTATTAAAAAATAACATGAAATATTACAATGACTTTTGGTTGTTCACTTGAATTTAAACAGAAAATTACCTTTTTTTACACAGAGGTCAACGAAATTTGTGCATGCATTGTCCATCGTTTTAAACGGTCGGTCAATTTGGCAAATTGATAATGGTTGCTCTTGATGGGTCACGGATATAAAGTAAAGTAAAATGTGCAACCTTGTCCACGAAATTACATCCATTGTTTCAAACATATATTAAATTGATATGAAACCAATGAATAAATATTGATTGAAAAATATCAAAATACTGATTGAGTTTATCATTTAAACAAACAATAGCACACATCCATGTTACTAGCAACTCAAAAAACTACAATAAATTGTAAGTAATAATAATTATAATAATAATAATAATAATAATAATAATAATAATAATAATAATAATAATAATAATAATAATAATAATAATAATAATAATAATAATAATAATAATAATAATAATAATAATAATAATAAATTTTCGCAATGGACGTGATATAATTAATTTAAGATGAATAAATTCGTCAAGAACTTTCATATACATTTAAAGCATTTTCTATTCATTATTAATTTGGTGGGAGAAAATAAAACATTCAAGACGAATATAATAATTTAAAATTGATGGGGCCTCCCAGGTAACGATATTAATTAAAACTAATTAACTTAAGTTAATTATTATGAAAAAATGTGTTGATAATCTCGAAAGTCAGGCATAATAACATTCTATCAGATTGAGTTTTTATTGGATAATTAGAGACTTTTTAGAGCTTGGTGACAACTTTTCATCTAATTTAGATAAACAATTATCTAAATTGGGAACCATTTATTGGAAGATCATCATCTTGTTTAGATCAATAATTAATCCGTGTTAAAGTAGTCATAGTTGAGCGATTCATATCAATTTTTTGGAGTTAACCGATGGTTGAATGGGATACTAAACGATATAAAAGCGGAGACAACAATTAGACCAGACAAAATAAAGTATGGTGACACCAGATATAAGAGAAAGACCAGATATTATAAACAAGAAAAAATTCATAGAAGCATCAGACGAGAAATCACATTACGAATAAAACGAAAAGAAAACAATGGTTTTTCCAAGGCATCAACTCAATTTTTTTGAAAAGTGTTTATAGTAATTGATTGTGTGAATTTGCTTTATAAGGAAAATAAACTTTATTATTTGTAGGATTCTGTATTATTTTTAGCAAAATAATGTCAATGACCGGTTCAAATATGCTCATTTGTTGGTTGCTGTTTGTTAGTAGCCGCTTGTAAATATTTAGTTTTGATACCTAGTTGTTGATAGCTGGTTGTTGATATTTTGTTGTCGGTACTTATTTGTTAGTATCTAGTTGTTGGTATTTGGTTGTTGGTACTTACTATTACTATTATTATTATTATTATTATTATTATTATTATTATTATTATTATTATTATTATTATTATTATTATTATTATTATTATTATTATTATTATTATTATTATTATTATTATTCACAAAAATTTATTTCATAAAAATTTGCATATAAAACTATCTTTGAAAATTATTTCATAATTTGCATAAATTTGCCTTAAAAATTTCTTACCTTTTCTAAATTTCTCAGTGGACGTCGATTCTTCAAAATATGTCACCATAAATTTTAATTTATTACTTTAATTTACTTATATTTGTTAATTATTATCATAATTTCTCATAAGACATTGATTCTTCAAAATATGTTACCATAAATCCCTGAGACCCAAAAAAAGACTAGTAGCGAGAGCCTAAATCTAATACAAAACATCCCAGAGACCTTAAAAGTACCTAGACTTTTTTGTTAGAAAATGTTTAGGCTTTTTAGAGTAAAAATAATTAGGCTTTTTAGCGAGAGCTAGATTTTATATACAAAAAATCCTGGGACCTAAAAAATACTTTGGCTTTTTAACAAGAGCTGGATTCTGTGTACGAAAATTCCAAAAACCTAAAATACCCCATCACTATAGTGTGATTTTCTAAAAAAAACCATTATGGCCCACTGCAGCACAGACCTTTTTATCGAGATCTGGATTCTGATTACTGATTGTCAGAAAATTGTTAGCAAAATTCAAAATTATATTTCTCAAAATTCTTATATTATTATTGCATATAAACAAAGAATTGTTTACAATTGTTTTTTTATCTGGAAGATTTAAAATATTTTTATAAACTTTTTTTAAAATAATATTTGTATAAATGGAAAGTTTTTAATTTAGCAAGGTCTTTCATAAACTTGGGAAACATAACAAATTTGTAACAATATTTCTAACGGGCTGTCAAAATATTATCAAATAAAATCCAAAATATCACATCAAAAAATGTTAAACAAAAAAAATACAAATATATTTAAAAATAAATGATATTTTACAATTTGCAAATAATATTTTCATCTTGTAGAATTATTTTTTAGAATCATTTGTTTTAAATTTTCTATTGATGCCCTTTCTTCTTGTTTTTTTAGACATTGATCAATTATATCTTTCCAATTTGTTTCAATAATTACAGTGGAATATTTATTATACGGAAGTTGATTTGATTTATGCATTTTAATAATCTGATTTCTGGAAATGTCGGAGAATGGTTTCCTTTCTATTTATAAAGGTTTTGAAGCTTTCTATAATTATAAATATCTACCTGTAATTATTTTTATCAGCACCGTTCCAAATGACCATATATCGCATTTCTCGCCGTATTTTTCAGTTCCGAATAATTCTGGAGCAAAATAACGCACCGATATACCACTAAAATCATCATTTTTATACGAACTATTGGGATTGTAATAATCTGTATATTTCGACAAATTGAATCCGTATAATTTGATCTCTTTATTCCCATCCACTAGAATATTTGACGCTTAATTGAAATTTAAAATATTTAAAATAATGATAAATATAAACTTACGATTTAAATCACGAAGAATTATTTTATTTTGATGAAGATATTCCAGTCCGCATAATATTTTCATCGACCAATCACATATTACCTTCTCTTCTATTGGATAATATTTTTTTAAAAACATCTTCAAAGTTCCCTGTTAATAAAAAGTTTTTCAATTTACTAAAAGATTTATGTTTTCAATCGGATTCTACAGAAACTCAAAATCAAAAATTGTCAAAAAGTGAATGCAGTTGATTATAATAATTACTGATTTAAAATTAATTAAACATTTTTATATAGATTTTACTTGCCAAAAGAGAGTTATTACCATAGTTGAAGCCATGACTGACCCTAGGTTATTTGGTGGCCAGTCACAAACTAAATTTCCAACTTGTAGCCAATAAATTATACTTGTATGCATTTAAAGTCGTTTTAAACAAATATCATAACATGACCAGTAACTAAAAGAAATAATATTTACCATTCTAATTAGTTGTTAAATAACATCTTGAGCTTTACGCTATAACATTTTAATAATATCATTAAATTTATATTTAATCGTTCCTCAATTCTTTTTGTCAAATTTTGTAATAGTTCAGAACTTACTTTTTTATTAGCTTCAGATTGCTTTTTTTCGAAAATTAATAGTAAACTCAACAGAAAGTAAAGCTACTTACGGTTTAGAGCTTCTACTGCTAATTTTATTGGCTTAAATGCATTGTTTAGATCAGGGGTCGGAAACCGGTTGCCCAAATGCGCTTTAAAGTGGCCCATAAGTGGTTGAAAATAAATTCATTCTACTGTATAATTTTCTTCTCTGACGATCTGTTATCTAATTTCATCATGCAACTTGACGCAAGGCAATTGTGTGATAATGAGTGACTAGGTGGCTGAATTCATTGAAATTAACCGTCTTGGTGCGCCTTTGAAACCGTATCGCCCATGTGTCCTGCATGCAACATACAAGTGTGTTGCGCACACATTCAATTGTGGGGTTTCCTTATTATCACAGCTTTGTGATTATTATTAATGTCAACTATTATTGTCATCATATATATATTTTCAAATAATTTCCAAAAAATGGGTTCAAGAAAACGTAAAATTGCAGATGAAGGAAGAAATTTTAATGAGACTTATTTGTCAGAAAAGTGTTGCTGTAATAAAAGGATATAATGTCAAACGTCATTACGAGAATGAACATAAAAGATATTAGAAGGATGTGATAAGTGAAATTAGAAAAAATTAATAAATTGAAAGCTTCTTTGACTGCTCAACAAAGCATATTTAGGAAGCAAAGTATTTATAATGAATTGGTTGTTCGTTCTAGTTATATTGTAGTGGAATTTGTTGCGAAAGAAAGAAGGAATTTGATAAAAGATGTTTACTACCTGTAGCTGAAAAATTATGCCCAGAAACCAAGTAGCTATTTCAAGATATTAGCCTATCTGCGCAAACTTATGCAAGGCCAGTAGAATAAATCGGAACCAATTTATTCGAACAGCTTAAATTTAAAGCAAAATCATTTGATTGTTACATTCTAGCAATGGATGAAAGCAGTGGTGTGCTGAAGCCGGCTCGCTCCGGCTCGCGCGAGTCGTTTGTTGGCAATAAAAAAAATCGCCGAGCCGGTTAAATTAATTGAATTGCCAAACAAAAATTTAAAACTAACCGTTAATTACTTATTTTTATGGTAGTAGGCTTTGATATTTGAATTTGTGTTATATATAGTTTTGTATTGCTATAATAATTTACATAGTCTTTCATATTAGGCTGGAATGTATTAATGTGTACACGTTTTAGTCTAATAAAATAAAATTAAAACTAAATATTAAATATTAAAAATAATTTAATATTAAAAATAAATATTAAAACTAAATTTACAATTTCTAATAGGTAAGTAATAATTATTATTAAAATATATTAAAACAAATAAGGAAAACTAATTTTATGTAAATTATAGTGATTGTTTACCCAAAATGAAGAGAAAACAGGGAAATTTATTGTCGTTTTTTGCTTCGCAGCCGACAATGACTGAAAAAACAATTGGCAACAGATTAAACAATTCTGCAGTTACACAAATAAACTCAAATATCATAACACCTGATTTTAACGAACATATTGAAGAAACATCTGCTGTAGCTGTAGAAATCGAGGAAGATTTATTTTCAAATACCAATATTAATACCCAATTGCCTGATTGTTGGAATGAAAAGCAAGTAAGTTTATTTACAGAACAATATAAATGGCTGATAATAAAAGATGGCAAATTAGTATGTAAAGATTGTTCGCAAATTAAATGTTTAGCAACTAAGACAGAAAAAAAAGTACATGTTTCTAAGGAATAGATTTCGTGTTCCATAACTCCAAATGGAACTAAAAAAGATAGTAGACAAGCTTCTCTTCGCAAAAAAATTTAAGAACATTCCTTATCTAACGCACACTTAAAAAAAATGCTAGCCAGTTGTTACGGATTTGTGTGACAACAGTTGGTGGCAGAAATATGTGTGGCTCTAAAACCTGTGTAGGAAACCAAATTTACCGGGAATTACAGAATATAGGTTGTGATAATCCAATGGTGTTTCATTGCATCAATCATCAGGAATCACTTTGTTATAAAATTTTATCATCAATCAAAGACGTTATGAACACCGTGATTTCAACTGTAAATTACATTTGCCACACGGTCTGAAACACCGTAAATTTCAAGAATTCCTGAAAGAAATCGATTTGGAATTCAATGACTTTATTTACTCAGCTGTTAAATGGCTAAGTAGAGATGCTGTTCTAAAAAGATTCTTCAATTTACGTGAAGAAATAAATATTTTCATAACGGAACAAGAAAATACTATCTTTACAACTATCGGATCAAAAATGGACAATGTCTTTTGCATTTATGGGAGATATTACAGCGTACCTTAATGAACTTAATTTGAACCTTCAAAGGCAAAAGTAAATTACTCACAGACTCACAAAAAACAATGCATAAATTTCCCACAAAAATTAAAAGGCCTGCTGAAAACAGTGCAACTAATGCCCTTACTAAATTTAATAAAACCGAAGTCATTGAGATCAGTGACGATGAATGTAATATTTACATAATATTATAAAGTATTGAATTTTTTTTTAATTAGTTTTGATAGTAGCGAGGGTTCTATATACTTTCATATGTCAATTCAAATCTAATTTTTAAATTTTTCATTCTTTCTGATAGTCTTACTGAAGGAGCTTTCAATCATTGCAGTCTATCTACTATATCCAAAAGTACAGCAGTATCTGGACAAATACATTTGACCGTATTTAAAATTTTTCATTTCGTTCTTGACTGTCCTGGAAGGCACACAAGTTTCTATGAGAACCATTGTCTGTGACCTAGATAATTTTTTAGTTGACCTATATAAATACTTAAAAAATATCATGAAAATCATTGAAATTGAGTTGACCTACATAAAACTACATAAAAGTTTGTTATAAAACCTTGAAAATCGTAAAAATGTAATGTCTTTGAATTGATCTACATAAAAATATTAAGCAATTTTTTTAGCTTATTATTTTTTTTCTCAGCAGGAGTTGCTAGTCCAGACACAATATATTCTAACTTTCGCTATTTGAGGTTCATACAATGGTGTGGCATAAAGCACAATTACCTCTTGCCGCTTCTTCTGATAATACTTTACTATCAATAAATGGAAGTATTTTTGTAATGTAAATAAAGTTATAAGTTCCAAGTATATAAATATTAGCAAATGTAAAAATGATCCATAAAAAACATTTCATCGATTATTTTTTATGCAAGAGGAATAAAATTTAAAAAAATAGATCAAAACTTACTTCACTCATATTTTCCATGGCCACGTAAAAAAATTGGTCTCTATGATAAAGGTTTAACAACTTAACAAATCTTTCATTTGATTTTGTAATTTGGAAGGTCCGCAATTCCTTTACAATATGTTCATTATCTCGAAGGTTGTCTTCTGCAATTACTTCGTATTTCTGTAAGAGCATTTCCTTCTTTGTAGATTTATCTTTGGCTTTAATTAATTCAGATATTTTCCCTTTATAAAGACTGGTCCCATCAATATCAACCCCATTCAATCTAAAGTCATTGAAATAAAGTTTAAGTTTTGATAGTGAGAAATTACTTCTGTAAGCAACAATAGTTTACGGAATTTTCGTTTTCAATTTTACATTGGTACATAGGTTCATTTTCATCCAAGTCTTGATCTTTGAAGAATAGGACAAATCTATTCGAATCAGCGTTAAACTTATCTGTCATGTGCTTTTTCACAATTCCCACAGAATCAGTTGGGAAATAAGCCACCCTCACTGTGGTCTTTTCATCGAATATATCAGATATTATCAATACCTTTTCCTTACTAACATAAACGTAATTATACAAATCAATTGGAATAAAATTAAACAAACCTTTCTATCACTCGTAGATAGGTATCATCAATCCAATCTAATGCTTCAAAGGTCTGAGAATCTTGCTGTTGAAGGTTGGCCTTCAATATTATTAAATCAGTTTGACTATTAGCAAGTTCATTAATAATCTTTTTCAGGCCTGAAATAGTTTCAGATTTTCGAACCTTAATCAATTTGGGTGGGGAATTTTCGATCTTTATATTCAAAACAACAAAGTCTCTAGAAGTAAAAAATTAGTAAATATAAATGACAAAATGGTAAAGACATTGGATTTATTTTCATATCGAATTCACAGGTGATTGTTTTATTTCCTGTTTCGACCTTCTTTAATAAATATTCATTATCACCAATGAGAGATCCGTAATATGTCATTATCATCCTTTTGAAACTCTCTGAATCCTGTCCGGATGACTTTCCACAAATATCTCGTTTGATTTTTATAGTTGTGTCATTTTCGGTTACTGGCACCTCTATTACTTGGTTGTCAACAATGAACTTTATTGACGAAGGTTTTTGACCTGATAAGTACCAAAGACATGAATTATATTATAATGTATAAAATATTTATATTTGCAACTCCCTTAACATAATTTATGGTGGGTTATTAAATAATGAGGCCCAAAGTAAAAATAAAGTACCTCCTTTTCGAGCGAGCATAGAAAAGGTTTTTCTATTTCCCATTTATGCCTACCAATATTGATTACGAAGGCAAGTACACTTTATTTGAAACACACAAACAGATGTGTTTTAATATAAAATAATAATAAAGTAATGATATAATGATATAATGATATAAAGAATTATATATATATATATATATATATATATATATATATATATATATATATTTAAATCTAAGACACATAAGAAGAATTTCATTGTAATTAATATAACACGCTTTATTTGTACAAAACCATTTATCGTGTCCAATAACTTGAGATTGAGCCATGATTGAATTTGAAACATTGGATAATTGTTCAACACTTCGGCTATTAACCATTGGAGTTGTGTTGATCCTTTTAAGAGCCCGATTGAATAGAATATCACATCCATAAGTTAGCAAGTTTATCTTTTTATCGCTTTGGGGAAATTTCATAAACATCTCTTGGAGTTCCTCTTCTGTCATTTCATGATTTACAAAAATTAAATCGTTGGTTTCCGATCGTTTTGAAAAACTTCCATTAATAATTTGCAACGATCTTGCTGAGCCACGATCACATGGACAAGTTCCACTGCTGAAAAGACATCTCTTCGCCATATTGCTCATTGAAATACGACATATCAAACATTCATTATTTTCCATATTTCACTAAGGCCAAAAATTCAAATCAAATTATAAATCAGTTCAAAATCATAAAATCAGTTCTTTAAATCCAAATCCGCCAATTCAAAATACCCACACAAATCACCAGTTCAAACAAAAGCTTCCTCGAACTCTATAAATCAAAAAATTACAAAAACTAATTAATAAAACTTGCGACATACCTCTTGCTCGCGTCTGTGTGCGCACATCCATATTACCATAATTCTGCACACAGACGCGAGAACATTCAACAAAACATACTCTTCTCACTTTTCCGCGTCTGTGTGCGCACATCCAAATCAACAAAGCAAAAGCGCACACAGACGCGAGCATCGACAATTAATCAATATATATATATATATATCATAATCACTTCAGAAAAGCTTAGCAGGAATATCAGAAAACATCGATATCTTAACTGATTCATAGTTAATTAATTAATAATTAGAATTTCAATTGAAAAGAAATCAGAAAATTGAAAGAAGTTCTTATATGATATGTCTTTTACAGTATTGTATTTACATGCGAAGACCCCTGCGAGCTTTAGCAGTTGAACAATGAGTTATTGCTTGGTCAATGTTTATTGATTATTTCGTGCTGTTTTCAATTGCGAGCATGGTAAAGCTGAAAAGACTGTGGGCTCATCATTGTACGAAGATAATTTTTAATTCTTCATAGAACACTGAAAAAGCGTTCTGCACTTGCTATCCCAATTGGTAAAGTGAGAAATAGCCTTACCAGAATGTCAAACTTGGGAAAGGCATCACATAGGTCATTTTTCAGTAAAACATTCAAAATGGCATAACTCCACTTTGTTTTAAAGTTTCCTTTGGTTGTCAAAAGTATAGGTCAATAAAGAAGGAGTTCTTTTGGAAATTTGTTGTTACTTATGTTTTATTTTATCATCTGAGCATCTAGCCAGTCGATTTGGACTCAACAATTCAAATATTGATGACATTTTTTTATTCCTTCCGTTCGGGCTAGCATCTCCTCGGTCATAAATTTCAGTGCGATATCTATCTGAAACAGTAGCTAGTCTTTCATCTCCACAAGTTTCAAGATCCATAATATTGTTTCTTTTCACTAGCGTTATTTTAAAATCAACTTCAGTTGCATAAAATCCCAAGTCATTCAGGCTTTCTTTGGTTGCTCTACAAATGGTTCAAATTTGTGATCACATCTGAGTTCTTCCAATTTCTCTGTTTAACGTTTAAAGCACTATTAGCTGAATTCATATTTTATAACACTTCGTTATATCAAAGTAGAGACAGGAAAAAAGTCCAGTTCATTTTCCCTTGCTAATCAGTGGACTGTTTTACTTCGTTTGTCATGATCTTCTTCTATTAAATCTGCCAGACATTCACTGACATTGTGAAAGTTTTTCAGTAGGTCAGAAACTGCATTATATCTGACTGATCACTTTGTTTGAGAGAGTGATTTCAAGCTTCCAGATCCTGATGAGCCACATATATGATCATCTTAAACTTCATCAATTGAATTCTTCAAACAGTGCCTTTTCAATGACATTGGTAATATCTATTACACTGGCGTCAAGGACATGAAAATATCCAACAAAGTGTTCTACAATTTCCACTGACTTGTTAAGTCTGTCAATTTTAATAAATCTCTTTAGCCCCTCCATTTAATTTTATGACTTATGTCAATTGAAGAATCAGCTTTCTTGCAAAGATCAACAATTTTGTCAACTGACATTTTTGAATGAATCTGAACTTGTTACTCAAAGATAGTTTTGCTCAGATATTGAAAATGTCCATTGTCTTCAAAATGTTGTTTGAGAATACGATCGATTGTGCTTGTGTTTTATTATTGATAAGTACACACCTAGATTATCAGCATATCATTTTGAAAAGGTTCACAAACACCCCCTTCAACCAAAATGTTCAAGTAATCTTTCAGTTTGTTCTTCCCTGTGTCAAATTGTGCTTTGTCATTTAAAAGTGCATTAAAGCCTGACCAATTTCAGAAAGTTCATTTTCAACTATAGCAAAACTTCTGTTTTCTACAGCAGGTTCAGTCACTTGAGAAAGAAACACAGATGTTGTAGGAATATTTCTTCTACACTATGGAGTGCAAAAAATGACAATAAATAAAATTCCTTTTTCTTTTGAGTGCAAAACTTCCCATCACCTGATGAAAACTTCTTATTCATTGTGAGTCAGTTTACAAACAAAATATAAACTAGGTATATGTAAACATAAAGTACATTCTAAATCTCATACTGGTAAATTGGTGATGAAAATGATACTTTGTATATTATACAGTTAGTTTACGCTTGCGAAGGGGTTTCTTATAACATTAAATTTGATAACTCTGGCACTATGACCTCAGAAATATTTTGTTTATGTGAATTTAGAGACACATCTTCATTTTTGTACAGAAAAGTTGGCAGTCGAATTATATTTTCTGGTGTCATGTGTGTATACATGTGTAATATAGAGGATCGTGGTGTTTTACCGTATTCTTAAACTATTGTCAAGAAAATAAAAACCAGTCTGTTGTATGCGTTAACAATTGTTTAAGATGCATTTAGGACATTGCTACGTGTACTAGGGCTCAATGATGTAGAAATTCAATATTTTACCTCGATTTACCGCAAAATTCCTTATCCGCTTACCATTTATTTGTTACTTACACAATTTTCGCACTTTAATATTTGGAAAAAACGGCCATCTTTATTCCATTCATTAGGAGTTAAGCATTAATTTATATTTAAATGTATTGACTTATTTTAAGGCAGTACGTACAGTGAACTTTACCCAGTGTTGCAGGTTATCCAAATGAAACTTTTCAAATTGGTTGCTTAAATTATTGATTAAATTGTCCCATGTAGGGCGCGTGCCATTAGTATGGAACCAGGATTTTATGTGTTTTGAAGAAGAGTTTGTTCACTTAAATTCTGAATTAATTGTTATGCATTTTTGTCAAAATGAATTTTGATCAAATTTTGATCAAAAATTAATTTTTATGCAACACAAATAATTTTTTAATCTTTTGTCATAATGAAAATAAATGAAATTATTATTAAATTCTTTGAGATTAGAAGAAATTTAAATTTTCAGATATGCATGCGGATTAAACTTTTTTTAAACTTCAACCCTTTAGATTATTATTTATTATCTTTACAAAATGAGGGACTTACCTAACCAAGTTTCCAGATTTGCCATAAGTTCATTCCATTTTCTATCAATTGTTAGTTCTAAAGAAAACAATGAAATATAAATGCAAATAAAATGACAGTCTATGACATGTTTGTCATTAGTGCACTTACCTACAGAATTTGTAAGCTTTCCAATAGATTTATCCTCATTTGCACGTATTAAATCTAAAATTAAAAGACAAAATTATAGGAAATGGAAGTGATAAAATTTGCAAAAAATATCAATTTCATTTAATCTTTGATTTGTGAAAAACCTCTATGAATTTTTCACTGACATGCAATGAACATTTAAAATTATTTTAAAATTTTTACAACGATTAATAGAACTTTGTAGAAATAATCGATATAGTATTATATTGACAAATAATTTTGTAATTTATTTTTAACTATTGACAAATTCAAAAAATAAATAATATAAAACCTTTAGATTTTCTACTTTGTAGAATTTCATATTTGCTTTCTGTAATAATATCAAATTAAGAATTTTTCAATTTTGTAAAAATATAATAATAATAATAATAATAATAATAATAATAATAATAATAATAATAATAATAATAATAATAATAATAATAATAATAATAATAATAATAATAATAATAATAATAATAATAGTAATAATAATAATAATTGGTTAATTATTATTTGTTTCGCGTCTGTGTGCGCTTTTTTCTTTGTTTTGGTTGTGTGCGCACACAGACGCGTAAAGTTGAGAGGGTGGAAATTTTAATCTGATCTCGCGTCTGTGTGCGCTTTTCTTCTCTTTGTTTTTGGCTGTGTGCGCACACAGACGCGAGCAAGAGGTAGTTTTCAATTTTTTTGAATTTAGTTGAGTTGTAATTTGAGTTTTTAGGATTTATCGATTTCGAACGGATTTAAGGTTGAATTGAAGTTTGTTGAAGGAGTTCTCTTCGATTTTGGTTGGAATTTATGGAAAGTAACAAAGTTACAAATTATGGATTTAAATATAACGGGGAATTGATGGATCTCGATGATTTAATGGCAAGGTTGAATAGAACCCGCAGCAAAATGGAAATAGAAACTATTTGTAAAGACGATGTTATCAGATGTAGCAAATCGCTTAAAGTTCTGGATAATGGATTCTCTCTAATCACATTATCTCGAGACCGACAATTAGTTCAATCTGTACCTGGTGAATTGAATATGGATCAAACAAATTTGTTGAAATGTGCTCAAGATCAAAATGGCCGAATCGATATTATTTTGTGTTCAGAAAGGAATAACATGAGATCAAATTTATGTGTAGCTACACAAGGACAGGTTCCAAATAAAATGATTGAGAAGAGTTCAGCTACGAGATTGTTTAATATTACTGAAAGTACTGGAGGTGTTATGACTGCTATGATCCCTGATTATCGATCTCAAGTATGTCGTGCACAAATGGAAGCAGCTCGATGTAGATATGAACATGTATATGACAATAAAATGATTATGTGTGATGATTATTATTCTGATTGTTATGAATTCGCGAATGAACAATAATAATAATAATAATAATAATAATAATAATAATAATAATAATAATAATAATAATAATAAAAATAATATTAAAAAACGACTCGAACATCTTCAATATGATATATTTCGACACGTTCTCTGTGATCTTCAGGAAGAAAAGAAAAACCCAAACTATAAATTGTTTCTTTAAACCAATTATGAAAAATCTTCAAAAATCATAGACCATATATTATCTAATATATTTTTTTTATATTTTTGGTCACCTTTATCTGGATTTTGTTGTCGATATTTCATTTATTTTCATTATGACAAAGAATCAAAAATCAATTTTCTATGCAACACAAATAATTTTTTAATCTTTTGTAATAATGAAAATAAATAAAATATCAAATAAACTAAAAAAATAATTACTCTCAATTATCCATGCATGAATTATCCGGTTTGCGGATTATTCATGCCTGAAAATAAATATTTTTAAACTCATATTTAATTTGATTGATTTTTTCCTATTACGATTATAAGACGCATTAATGAATTGCGATCTTGAATATGCGCGTTGTTTAAAAGAAATTATTTTTAATTTCTTGCTGTGTGATATTACTTTTCTTGTTATATGTTATCTCAAAAATTCATATTTTAGTTCTACATATCTGTACCGTTTAAAAAAAGGAGGAAGAACGATTAACAAAAAACGAAAAGAAAATTGTACTCTCGATAAAACAGAAACTTGCATTAATTGAGAGATTCGGAAAAGGAGAATCCAGTTTTTGGAAAAAATTGACGGTGTTGGATGCAATATATGGGATAGCACAATCTTGGTCCAAAGGAAAGCCAGTAACACCCCTTCTATCATGAGAAAGATTCTTCCTGACATAGAAAGATTTAATGGATTCGAAATAGAATGAAGAAAATTTTGTATTTGAATGTGTGGATTATTGGAAAATTTTTATTTTTTTGAAGACGCGGGTAAGGAAAACAAAGAGGAGTGGCTCAATCATGAACGCATGGACGATCCTGATATCCTTTCTCTTGTTACTCAAGAGAAAGAAAATGACAGTAATACTTCAAGTGATAAAGATACCAGTGGTTACATTAGTCATGAAAAGGCATTGAATTGTATTGAAACATTGCTAGAAATCTATGGACAAAGAGGAACTGAATATAATAATGTTATGGTTTTAAGAATATTTCGAAGTGAAATAAGAAATTCGTTAAAAATTATCAAAAACCAATTTAAATAACAGATCTTTTTAAATTTGTGTACATATAAAAGTATACTTTTTTATATTTTTATGTTCGTTTATAAAACAAAATATTATATTTTTATTAATTTGTTTGTGCTTTCTTGATAAAAAATGTGTTAAAAATTTGTGATGTGTATATGATATTATATTCGATAATAAAATAAAAATTTGATGATTCTGATTAGCCCGACTAATCGAGAGTGCACTGTAATTTTAAATATTTATTTCTTTTAGAAATATATTTTTAAAAACTCACAATTAAAATTAAACAATTAAAAATTAATTTTTATTAAATTTAATAATTTCCTTCATTTTACATAACAATTTAAACAATAAAATAATTTAAATCAAAACATTACATACTGATTTAACATCCTAATTTATTTTACAAAAGCACATTTAAAACAATTAATATTCATATCATTTTGCACATTGGTTTTCAATAATCTCATTAAAATATAGAAATTCAAACATAAACATGTCATTCTTTGCACATACACAACTCTTTTATCTAATATTGTGATCACTAATATTTATCAATCCCATCCGTTGTATGTGGCATTATACCCATGACATTTAAGAGATGAAATTTAAGTTAAAGAAATGTGAAAATTTATAGAATAAATTTATTAAGTAAAATCAAATTTTTACATATTTTATAAAACAATAAATAATTGAGTTTAGACAAAAATAGTGTTCGAAATAATGTTCGAGCTGAGTATTTTAAT